>VZRI01007808.1:325034-445416 GCA_013397515.1 Upupa epops
TGGGTGATCCTGCTGTGGCAGGGGGGTTGGACTGGGTGATCTTTCAAGATCCCTTCTGATTCCTAAGGATTCTATGATTTATGGAATGAGAACAAGAACATGAACTGTATAGGCTACCTGCCAGGCTAACATCTCATAGCTCTGCTGTTAATGTTGTTTAGCTGAAAGTGTTAAGGAACTCAGCTGAATTAATCTTGAGTCCCATTAAAACTAGTTCTGCTCTTAAACAAAAGATGACTGCATTGGGATGATTAGACTTTTCCCAGTTATTCCTTCAGGGCTGCCCTTACCCAGTTCACTTCTTGTTGGCTTAATTTTTAAGACCTTAAGCTTTTTTTACATGACTGTTCAACTGAGTGAACTTGATTATTCCACCTACTCTTTTCCCAGATGCAACGGAGCAATTAAGGTTTGAAGCCATGGAGCTCCAGTTGCAATTTAAGCTGTTGCTGTGTTTCTGTGTCACAGATTGCCCTCTGTTGGCTTGGGAATGTAGCGAGGAAGAACAGTCTTCTAGGTGCACTGAATCCAAACTTAAGCTGCCACCAGGGTCCTTGGATGTGTAAATCTCTGTGCAGTTTGTTCAAGACAGGAGAATATTCAGACTAGAGAACAAAATGTTTTCTAAACTTAAAGGCTTGACTTTGCTGTGGTGGTGTCCTGTGAGATGGGATCAAGAGTGCTAGCTTAGGATTTGCAGAACTGGGCAGCTTTGGATCTGCTGCCAGCTGTGTAGAGCTACTGTGCACTGTAGCTACTGAGCTACTGGTGCCAAAGGGATCAGTGCATCAGCCCATGAGGTTCCTGGTGGTGGGGGGGGAAAGGCTAGGATGGCTTTGGGTTATTCAATACACAAGTAGTTCAGGTATGGCTCCTGTTGTAGGCATCCAGTGTGACAGGTGGGAGAGCTTTTTGGAGCAGGCACTACTGTCCATCATCTCTATTTCCTGCTGTGGAAGGAAGCAGAATAACTTGGTGGCACAGAAACAGGAGTTAGAGTCATCACCGCTTGGCCGTGCCAGCAGGTTTTTTGTCATGATCCTAGAAAGCATTTCCAGTCCCCGTTTTGTCGTGGTGGCTGCTCACAGGTGTTGTCTGACCCATCCACAGTTACGGGCTGTGTGATCTCTCTCATTTTGTGTTTGTAAGTTGAACCATTGAGGTGTTTTCCTAAATTCCACTGATCCCCTTTTTTAAGTCTTTGAAAAAGCTACAGAGCAGGGTGTAAATGGCTCTAGCACTTGGAAGGAAATTCACATTCATTTTAGGAGAGTCGTTACTTCATGAACAGATGAGAACCTCACAACTTGCAGCAGAGAGGTTGAAAGCTGAACGAGGCCAATCTGGGACTGCGGCCGTCTATGAATTAACCAGCAAGATGGAAAGAAAATGTTGTGTGTTTGGCTTTCCCAGGACACTCGTGCTGTTTCACAGCTGAAAAATCAGACCTGGGCAGGGGAAAAAGAGCGCCTCAAACATCTGACTTGTTTATTTCTTGAGCTGAAGTGCAGGAGACAGGCTTTTGCAATGTGGAGGACAAGCCTGCTGGGTTCAGCTGGCTGTGGCTGGGAGCTGCGGAGCTGTATGTGCCAGGTACTTAGCGCATGCATGCACCAAACTTGAAACATCTTTGTGGGAGCGGTAGGAGATGGCTCAGAGGTCACTGGAAGGACAGCATCGGAAAGCTGATGTTGATACTGCATCCTCTCACATGTTTGGACAACATTTTTTCTCTCCTCTAGGTTATCTGATCCCAGGTTGTCTGTTATTGCTAAACACCAACCAAAGGAAGTCTAACACTTACCTCTGTTTGGCTTTTATCGCAGTCACCAGTCAGTGCAGACCCATGCACTGTGCATGCTGTACCTGAACACGTGTAGCTTAATCTGTCCTTATCTCTCCCTCTCTCCGTACCAGAAATTGCCCTTGCAAAATGAGCCATCTTCCTCCGAAGAGTCCCTTGGCATCCCCGGTGTCAGAGGGCCTGAATTCCAGGGTAGAGTCTTTGGACAGCTTGTCAATGGAGAGTTTTTGGCTGGAAGTAGAGAACATTAAACAGAGCACTGAAGCCGAACACCAGGAATGCAGCCTTGCAGATGTCAAAACACAAGAGGGTAGGTTTCCAGAATCTGCTGGGAATGACGGGAGGAAGGTGAGCACCTTGGAAAGAAAATGTGTTTATGCTCCTGAATGATTTAGGAGCGTGTTGGAATGTGGGGAGGCTATTGCCAGTCAAATCAGAGTTCATTGGTGCTGGGTATTACCCCACAGATGATGAGTGCTGGCCTGGCCTGGTTTCAGCTCCTGAACCAAAGCTGACTCGATAGGTCAGTCAGGAGTATATTCAAGCTTCTAGATTTTTCAGGCAGCCCCCCACTATATTTGGGGTTCTCACTTCCTGTGTAGGTGGCTGTATTGTAAATGCACTGTGTGGGAAGGCTTGTTTGTGTGTATGGTTCTAGATTCATCACAGTGGCAGTGCAGGAGAGCTGCTTTTGTGGAAGGTAGCCTTTTCTCCCTCTGATTCACTGTCCAGGCTACCACAGTGAACATTCCGAATGCCTTGAGTACATCCACACAAAGCCTCCTTCTTTAAACTCTTTTCTTTTGATGACTGCTGCATGCACGTGGGGAGTTTCTGATGGGTTTCTACCCATCTGATGTTATCCAACATTCGGGAATAACTGGAACCTGAACTAATTGCCTTTTGACATGGGAGGTACAGCATCCTCCTGGGATACTGGAGGAATGATAAACCGCGGGAAGTGCCTAGTGAGCCCACAGGTGGAGGTCACGCCTTTCCCAGGTTCATTTGAAGAATGTGGTTTAGTTGGCTAAACATCCTCCGAGTGCTCAGGTGCGCAGCCTGCACAGCCTCCAGCTGCTCTGCTGCCCTGCTATTGAGAAGGATCTATTTGTGTAATGGGCAATGGTGTCAGTGAAAGTCCCAGTGTGCTGCTGTGCTCAGAAGGGAAAAGAGCTCTTCTGGGTGCAGAGAATGGGCTCTGGAGAGAGGGATGGGAAGACCTCTGTTCCTGCCGCCTCTGTGCCAACGCTCACAAGAGTCTGCTGTTATTGGCCCTATGTAAGGGATAAAAGTTTGGTTTTTAGAAGTAGAAGAGCTACAAAACTGACCCAGAAAATGAGTGCACCAGGAAGGAGCCTGCAAAAAGAGGCCATGCCATGAGATGAAAGGCTGTCTGAGGTATCTGGAAGGCTAATATGCTTGAGGCAGTTTGATTGCTGTGTGTAAGCAGGGACACGAGGAAAAGTGCCTTTTAATGCTGTGCATTAATCTAGCAGGCAAGAGCTGACTGCTTAATTAGCCGTTGAAACCAGACAGACCTGAAATAAGGCTCTGAGTAGGGAAGCCTTCCCAGCAGGTTGGGGAAGGAAGAGCAGCATCCTCAGCCTCCTGGTGCCTTCTACAGAGAAGCTTAGTCAAATCAGCATCGTGCTGGAAGCGTTAGTGGTGAGAAGAAACTTCTGATGCTGCAGATGCAGGATCTGGTTGGTGTCTTTTGGCTTTTCATGTCCCTGCAATTTATGGTTGGAGCACAGCGAGGTGACAGCGCAGCACAGGGGCTGCAGAGCTCCTCAAAGCTGAAGGCACCATCACTCTTTGCATAAAGCCTGAGAAGTTGGGCTTGGGCAGTGGCTACCAGCTCCGTCTGGAGACAGCATGGCTCAGCCTGACAAAAAGCTGATTGTAATGGCTGTGCAAGGACAGCATGGAGGCTACGTGTGGAAGAGTCATTGCAAAAGTGCTCAGCTGGAGAATGCTGGTCGCCCATGCCAGCCCTGTCTGTGTGAGGTAACAGGAAACAACTCACAACCTGGTCTTAGGAGGAGGCCAGCATGTTACCTGCAGCTCAGCTTCTGTGGACCACTCCATTCTGCACTGTTTCTCTCTGTTTTCTCCCTTCTCCCCACAAACAACTTATTTTACTGGTTTTCTTTTGCATTACCAGTAAATGTAACCCACTGAAAATACTGAATAGAGGGACTCAGATCTGGTGCTTTGGCACCACATGGGGCAATAGGTCTCCGCAGCCATCTGGCCTTCCCTAAGTTGTGTTAGATTCATTTCCTGTTATGACTGGAACTGGGAATTAGCAGAATTTACACTTCCTTCAGTTTCCAAAGACAAAATCAACAGGATGTTTTTTGCTCACTGTGCTGCTGTGGAAGCAGGGATGTCCAGTAGGTAGCTGCACAGAGAAGAGTCGAGAATGGGACCACAAGCGCGTGAACAGTTGTAACCAAGTGAGCAGTGCCCAGGGAATGCTCTGACCTGTTAGCTTCTGTAGAACAAGATATGGGAAAGAACCAAGACTACAGAACATGTAGGGTCATGGTTTTAAGCTGCAAAAAGGTAGACATGAGGAAAAACATGAGGTGATTGAGGCCCCATCCCTGGAGCCATTCAAGGTCAGGCTGGATAGAGCTCCGGGCAATCTGTTCTAGTTAAAGATGGCCCTGCTTGTTGTAGGGGGGTTGGATGAGATGACCTTTGGTGGTCCCTTCCAACCCAATACATTCTGTGATTCTATAATTCCATGCAGTACTTCAAGTCCATCACTATTTATTGTGGCGTGAAGCTGAACAAAGTTCTGTCTGATTACAGCCCCTAAGAACACGAAGAGCACGTGCGGAGGGCTACTGAGTTTTAGCGGAGTCACAGTATGCTTTTGCAAGTGGCATGAACGCAGAAGTTACTCTAGGAAAATGAAATTATTCAATCTCTCAAAGAGCTCAATGATTTATTTATTATAGATGATCAATTTATTATTGATAATTATTTATTATTCTGGATAATAAAGCCTTCTAGCAAGAACAGGAACCATTTGTCCTGTGCCGGTCAGTTCAGCTGTGATTTTTCTTTTCCCCAGCTGGATCCCTGGTAGAGCTGCCTGTCATGAATGAACGTGGGATTTGGAGCTATCAAATAAAGGCTTTATGGCCTTTGCTGGGTAAAAGTTGAAGCCACCTGATAAATTGCTTATCCTTAGATTTCAAGTGGCCACCTTGCTGAGGGCACTGGCACAAAGGGCTCATTCCACAAGGGAAACCATGCCTTCTGTGCTTGAAGGGCAGCTTTCTATGTACTGAGGAGTGACGTGGGGTTGGAATTGTTTGAGCAGTGCTCCTGCCTGTCTCCAGGCTTCTCACACTTCCTTGTGGAACTGGAATGATTTTAACTGTAGTGATGTTTTGAACAGGCACAGCTGTAAATAAGAATAAGGATGACCTTTCTGCTGAATGGCTGTGTGGATGCCAATTCACTTAAAGGGGTGAAGAACAGGGATGGGGCAGGCAAGGAGTTCCACAAGTATATGAAAGTAAAAAGTATAGTAGATAAGTATACTTCAATATTCATTTAGTAAGTTATACACAGAGTACTAAACAAAATACATTTCCATCTGCCAAATTAGCGTCTGGATATTATAAAAATCCCTGTTGTTTTCTCTTCTCACTTGACTGCCTCATCCCTTGCCTCACAGAGGGAGAAGCTGAAGCTGAGTGGCTCCAGGATGCAGGTCTGTCTGACCTTGTTGGAGACAGTGCCTCAGCAAATGACAACATCGTGCTGCTTTCTACCCTGACCAAGACCCAGGCAGCTGCTGTGCAGCGGCGGTTGGACACCTACTCCCGGTCTCGGAAGAGGAAGAACAAGCATCCTGTGCGTGATGTCCGAGACATTTTTGGAGTGGTCAGCTCAGAGGTACATTCAGTTAGTGGGATCTCCTGAAAGCCTTGTGGTGTTTGAGTAGCTGACTTGAGTCTCTGGGTCTGGAACTACTCTCATTTCTAAACAGATGGCTTCCTCTCTTGAGCATACATAAATTAACTTGGGGAAATCAGCTAATGACTGTGTGAAATGAATAACTGGCTTCACGACGTGCAGACTTATCACTAATACTGTCGGAAAGACATTCACCTGTTTTCCACCTGCCTGCCAAATCCTCTGATGATTACTGTCAGAGCAGTCTTACAGCCTTGAGCTGGAGTTTTCTCAAACTGGCAGGCGATGCAAGCAGTCCAGGGTGTTTTCCACTAAACTTGGGTTGTCTTAGGGTCACTTCAGTTTTGCCGAGGTAAACGTGTTCTCTCTTCATCAGGAGACTGCAGCAGAGAAAGAGACATCCAGCCCAGACCCGTTGTGGCACAACCTATGGACTTCAAATATACAGAAATGTAAGAAGGAACTTTGTAAACGGAGAGTGGGATTGAACAGAGAGTAGGGTGTGAAATCAGCTGGAGCACTGGTCTGGGTCGTGTTGCTTACTTTAAACACAAGGTTATCCACAGATGTGGATTTAGTAAACCTTTCTGGGCTGTAGCTTTGTTAGCAATCGTTGCTCTAGTGACTTTCGTCACTAGAGGATGCAAGTGAAATCACTTCAGCAACGATCATATGGTGACATCATGTTGAGGCCATACACTGCTGTGTAAAGAGAAGGTAGCCAGAGCTGTGTCCTTTAAGACCATACTCATGTCTTAACCTGCTCTCTAGTTGTTGTAGCCTTTAAGCCACCCTGTCCCAATCAATGAGTCTCAGGACTGTGCTGTGACAAGAGCCATTTTATAAGATTGTTGTCACAAGTGTATTTGCTACTCAAAAATTGTTGGTCCCCAAGTCTGTTTCGATCACAGAGTCATAGAATGGCCTGGGTTGGAAGGGAGCTCCAAAGCTCACCCCATCCAACCCCTCCTCAACTAGATCAGGTTGCTCTCCACCCTGACCTTGAATATCTCCAGGGATGGGACCTCAACTCCCTCCCTGGGCAACCCATTCCAGTGCTCAACCCCTCTGACGCTCTGTCAGCACACTTGTTTTCTAAGCTTCACTCTTCTGCCTTGGTGAAATTCAAGACTGTTTCTTCTCTGCAGCAGAAAGCCAAGATTACTCCTGCACAGTTCGAAATTCTGGGAAAGAGGAGATGTTCAACATGGATGTTGCCTACTCAGAGCAAGCGGCTGTCCTGCTCAAAGGATCTTTCTTGTCTGAGTCTAGGAGGATAAAGGATGGAAATGCCCTGACTGTAAGCACTGAAGGAATATTTTCTCTTAGCATTTATTAGTCCCCTCTTATCAAGAGGAGTTCAGGATTCAGTTGTTCGATGAGCTCCTGGAAGTGCCCTCTATGGGTAGCGTTACAATGGGTCTGGACTGGCTAGGTATTTTCAGATGGGTAGTGCTGTTCTCACAGCAGGGTTGGGCGAGGGTGGTGTGGTGTAGTGGGTGCTCAGAGGAAGGTTTATGTATGACATTAGGTATTTTGACACAGACCTGGGTCATTCCCACTGACATGAGGGCAATGCCTGAGCGTTCATACTCATATTTCCAATAGCTTTCTCTTCAAACACATTACTTCCACAGTTCAAGTGGAAGAGGGTTGGTATCAGGCTATCCTTACCTGAAATTAATTGCAATAGCCAATGTGTTTAAAAAGCAGGACTGCAAAGGGGAAGTACTTATTCACTTGTTGATCGAGTAGAAGTAGGAGTAGCTTCAGGCATTTGTCTGGTGTCAGGGGAATTCCTAGCTGGCTCATGATGGAAAGGAATGATAAAAATGCAGCAAAACTTGAGAGCTGGTGGGACTGGTAGCGATAACTTGTGCTGATCCCTTTCGGGGGGTGTGTGCTTTCCCTTAGAAATTTAAGATCCCCAAGGGCAGACTAGGAGTGACCAGGATTGGCGATCTATCTGCTCAGGACATGAAGAAGATCCCCACGCTGGCTCTTATTGAACTGACAGCTCTCTGTGATATCCTGGGCTTTGAGCTGAAGAGAAACAAAGCAGCGAAGCTGAAAACAACAGGTTATTTTTTATACTGCTCTTCTCTGAGGTTGGTGTTTCAAGCGTTAAACAGAAGAGAGGGTCTCTGATAAGAAACTTGTCCTGTGCAACCGCTTGTTGCTATCCCCAGTGTCTGTGCTTACAACATGTGCCGCCTTAGTCTGCAGCGAGGAGATGATCTTCCCTACGCCTGTGTTAGCGGTGATGCACATCTACAACCTGTTGTTTCTCTTGTAGAGAAAAGGCTCTTCGGGGTTCCACTCAACAGCCTGCTGGAAAACGACCAGAAACTGCTCCCCAACACCAAGGTCCCTCTGTTGCTCCAGGCAGTGAGTTCTTTTTGGATTGCATTCACATTTCTGACCCTCAGGGTCAGGAACACTTCCAGGCCTGTGATGAGGGAGGTACCTAAGAGCGTTCATTTCCTTCCTCTTACTAGCTGCTGTCCTGCTTGGAAAAGAGAGGACTGGAAACAGAAGGCATCTTGAGAGTTTCTGGGTCCCAGACCAGAATCAAGGTATGAGCTCTTAGCAGCGTCAGGGTTCCTGGGGAGAGTAATCACATAGTCTCATCTCCTTTCCCAGTACAACCGGAAAGATGCATCATTGGGAAATCTGGGAGGGTCTTCTGACATAGAATCATAGAATCATTACGGATCTGGAGGGACCTCGAAATACTATCCAGTCCAATCCCCCTGCCACAGCAGGATCACCCAGACCAAGTCACACAGGAACACAGCCAGGCAGGTCTGGAATGTCTCCAGAGAAGGAGACTCCACAACCCCCCTGGGCAGCCTGCTCCAGTGCTCTGGTACCCACCCTGGGAAGAAGGTCCTGCTGATACTGCTATGGAACCTCCTCTGTTCCAGCTGGCACCCAGTGCCCCTTGTCCTATCACCAGATGACCTTGAGAAGAGACTGGCTCCATCCTCCTGGCGCCCACCCCTCACAGATTTAGAGACACATGATGGGTTGCCCCTCCTAGTGCTCAGCTACTCTTCTCCTTGTACTTGCTGACTAAAGCTTATCATACGTTCCATCTTTTACATAGACTCTGGAACAGAAGCTAGAAAAAGACTTCTACAGTGGCTTTTTCTGCTGGGATGAAGTCCACCAGAATGATGTATCTGGGCTACTGAAAAGATTCATAAGAGAGCTGCCAGCCCCGCTGCTGACAGCAGAGTACCTCCCTGCTTTTGCTGCTGTCCAAAGTGAGTCCCTGCTTTGGCCCTTTCACGTCGGTTTGCTGGTTTGTGCTGTTCTTACAAAGTTTTACTGGTCTTGGGCTTTTCCACCAGGTGTAGGGGGAGCCTAAGGCTTCTGTGAGAATGCAGCACACAGTATTGGCTACAGCCAGACCCAGTGGGTGCTGTACGTACTGTGTGCATCAGTCACTGCTACTTGGTTGTGACCATCTTTGTCTGGGAACACTGTGCTAGGGGGTTAAATTCTGTTTTGTCATTCGAGGCTGCAAGGTTGCATGAGTTGGGAGAAACTTGACAAATAGTGACACTGGGGCTGAGCTCTGGCACCTGGCCAGGATCAGAGAACCACAGACGTTTGGCCTTGGCTTGTCTGCAGGTCAGGCAATGTTCTGCGAGTGCCTTCTTTTGAGCTTGGTGTCTCGATAGGCGATGTGGGTCTGTTAAGCGGGCTAGGGAAACAACAGGGTGTTTTGATGGCCTTCAAGGGCACCAGACTTGCTGGGAGGCTGTGTACTCCAGAGCACGTCAGCCAGTGTTCTGGAACATAGGGGGTTCATAAGGGCAGCATGAACTTGGTTTACATCTGTGACACAAGCTCTTAAACCCTAGATGACAAACACTACAGTTGCCTCACTCCTTGGGAGATTCATGTGCTCAAAGAGCCTCAACTGTCTGTCCTGCTTCTGCTCTCCCTCTCTAGATATTCCTGACCTGAAGCAAAGATTGCAGGCGTTAAACCTCCTGATCCTGATTCTGCCAGAACCCAACAGAAACACTCTCAAGGTAACTGCCTGTTCTGCCTTTAGCTGGAAACACGCCGCCTCTTGGATTCAGCTCTGGAATGAGCACTCTAGCGTCCCTCGCAAACGACACACGTGTGGTGCTGTAAATAACACCGGGGGTTGGGGTTGGGGTTGGGTTTGTTTCACTGACTTGAGAGCAGGATCATAGGATCATAGGACTGTGCCAGAGGCCTTACAGAAAACCAGATAGACAACACTCCTAGCTCTGCCCCTGCCCACTGATGTTCACTCCACTGTAGAAAGCCACTAGGTTGAGTAGGCAGGACTTCTTACTGGAGCCCTTACTGGAGCCTTGCTGGCTGCTTCCAGTCACCTATGAAAACCTATGGTGAGGGAAGCAGGGTGACCTCAAGGCTGTGCAGTGAATGTAAGCTGTAAGCACAGTCCGCCTGTCGGGTACAAACTTCAGAGCAGTAGGAATTTGATCTTGGAGCTCCCTGTTGAGAAACATACTGTTCCTCTTCGGTGTTTAAAGCATTTCCCTGCGGAGTGAAAGGGTATAGAGCTTACGGTGTCGGTGGGTGTGCTAAGGTATGGGGAGAGCAGCAGTCTTTTGCTGCGTGGTTTGCACTACGATGGTACTCTGCAGACAGTTCCAATTAAAACACAGTGATCTAAAAGCTCCTAAGCTTCTGCTTCCTACTCTCTTCTGACCAGAAGGCACTCCACATCCTCTCATGTGCTGCTTCTTGAAAGAATGAATGCTGATGGGATCAGCACACAACCTTTCCCCCCCCCCTTCTCCCAGGTAGTTCAGCTTCCAGGTAACGATGGCAGGACTGTTAGTACCCTGCATACTTTATCTGTAGTGCTGGAACACACAGTCCAGTCTAAGATGATCTGCCCTGCTCTGGTGGAGGCGTGAGGCTGAAGAGATCATAGTATCCTTAGGGATGGGAAGGGACCTCGAAAGATCATCCAGTCCAATCCCCCTGCCACAGACCAAGTCGCACAGGAACACAGCCAGGCGGGTCTGGAATGTCTTCAGAGAAGGAGACTCCACAGCCCCCCTGGGCAGCCTGTTCCAGTGGTCCGGGACCCTCCCTGGGAAGAAGTTCCTAGATGATACAGAGGGGTTCTTTCTCTGGATCTGGGAACATCTTTGAGGGGTACTGGGGGAAGGGTCACTCTGTAACTTCTGTGACTTTGTGAATTGCCTCCTGCCAAGGAATAAGAGCTCATCCTCTTCTTGAACAGACTCATCCTGGTTTGGGGATGCTGGACAAACAGTCTCTCTGTTTGGGATTTGCTGCAGTTGTTACTGCTGTCCTGGAGCTAGGAATTGGTCACTGAACTTCCTGACCGGAGCAATGGGATTTGTTCATGGTTATCAAGGAAAAATGTGAATGAAACGATCTCTCCAGCAATCACTGGGGAACATGACAGCGTTATTAGTATGGATGTCTGAAGTGCCTTCCTCTCTCTTTAGGCTCTACTTGAGTTTCTCAGCAAAGTGGTTGCCAGGGAGAGCCACAACAAGATGAACCTCTGGAACGTTTCCACAGTCATGGCCCCAAACCTCTTCATGCACAAGGGGCTGCCAAACAAGATCCCTGAAGGGAAGGAGAAGCAGCTGGCTGAGGGGGCGGCTGATGTCGTGCGGATGATGATCCACTACCAGGACTTGCTCTGGACGGTAAGTAGCGCAGGTGTTTGCGGTGTGCTGTGCCACTGCCTTCCTCTGGTTAGAGCTGGAATAGGGAAGGGTGCAAGTCTTGAAATCTCAGGGGTTGCAAAACCCCTCTGAATTCCAGGACTACCTGTACATAAATATTTTAGCTATTTAAAGAGTGATCTTTATGTTCAAAGCATTCTCATGTCTGCTCCGTTTCCTTGAATTCCTGGTTTCTTCCTTTCTCCCCTCCCTGCCCAGGTCTCCTCTTTTCTCGTAGCTCAAGTAAGGAAGCTCAATGAGAGCAGCAGCAAAAGGTACCAGTTCTGTGACAAGCGGATTAAGAATTTGCTGCGGAAGATTCACGCTCACAAAGACAAGGTGGAAAAGAACCAGGCGGAGGTGAGTTAGGGCTTGGAAAACCAGCCCTTGCGTAACAAACACTCTCCTGAGGACTGGGGAAACCGTAAGGAGTGGTGCTCTTCAGGTCACGGGGTTGAGGCAGGGGGGAGAAAAATCGGGGGGATGAAAACCAGTTTCTCAGACTCTTTAGGATGGGTTGTGGTGAAAAGTGCTCCCAACAGATGTAAATGGATTTTGGACTACAAAGCACCCAGTTAAGGTGCTGCCTGGCTGCAGGTGAGTGAGTGGGACACCAGGTGCAGAAATATGTGTCTTCTCCTCACGTGGAGCACAGAATTCATGTGGCTCTCGGTTTCCCCTGTGTTTAGGGAGGAATGTCAGCGGGGATAGATCAAACTTAGTCATTTAAAGCAAATCCATTGGGCTCATACAGCACTATAAATGCACACTGCATCTCATGGCTTTTCTGTCCCATTACGCTGCTGGTCTGTTATGGGAGGGGATGAGGACAAGGAGGGGTTTCCCACTTAGAAGGAGAGAAGTAATTGCCTTGATAAATGAAGTGACTCTGCTCCTTTTTGGGACAGGATCCTTCAAGTCATCTGCCTTTGTTCATAGATCCATAGAGTGGGTCGGGTTGGAAGGGACCTTAAAGATCTTCCAGTTCCAACCCCCCTGCCATGAGCAGGGACACCCCCCACTAGACCAGGGTGCTCAAGACCCCAGCCAATCTGGCCTTGAACATTTCCAGGGAGCTGGGGGGCAGCCACAACCTCCCTGGGCAACCTGGTCCAGTGTCTCAGCACCCTCATTGTGAAGAACTTCCTCCTGACTTCCAGACTAAACCTCCCCTCTTCCAGCTGCAAACCATTCCCCCTGCTCCTACCACTCCAAGTCCTTGGAAACAGCCCCTGCCCAGCTTTCCTGTAGCCCCCTTCAGGGACTGGAGGTGGTTGTTGTTGTTGCCAGTCAATTGAGGAAGGAGTTGGGTTGTCATTTAGTGCTGAGTTTGAAGTACTGCAGAGCAGTGGTGGTGCAAGTGGGATGCTCTAAGGACACGAGCTGGACGGAGCCTGCAAGTAGAAATAATATGCAGAAAGCTTCAGTCTGCTGACCCGAAGAGGAGTCTGTGTTGTCTCACAGCCCAGTACCTCCCCTGTTTTTCTGTGTGAGCTGGGATGCTGAGCTGTTGTCTGCCTAAAACTGGGCTGGTCAAGGCAGCGGGTCTCAGCTGAAGGTGCTGTTAGTTCCGAGAGGTCAGCTGCTGTGCAGACAGTCAGACAGGTGACCCGAAGCTCAGGGGTGGTTCTGTTAATGCTGAGGCTGTTGGAACAGCGTTCCACGCTGTGTTTGCAGAGGGTTTGGGATCGCAAAATGTACCTTGCAGTTAGAACAGTTCAAAGTCCCCCACAGAAGTTCTGAGGAGTGACTTTGTGAAGGAGTTGATGAAAACAAACAGACTTGAGAAAACAGCACTAGAGCACTTGAACTCTGCTCTGTGGCAGCTCCGTCCTTCCTCTTTTTGGACATCACCTTTCTGAGAATCCCAAGTGTGCAATTCAGTCACCTGGGCTCCTTTGTCGGTGATTTAAATGAATTCCAAGGAAATCTCTCAGACTGGTGCAAAGCAGTTTGTCAGCATGGGTCCTGATCCAGCCTGTCATCAGCCAAGCTTGCCTCATCTCTGGTATCAGAGCTGCGCTTGATCAGCAGAGAGCAGCAGCACATGCTGATGGACTCTGCTGCTTTCTCCCCATCCACAACACCGAAGCACTGGGGGTTTGTTTGTAATGCTCACCAGAATGGCCCTGCAACCTTCCAGCCTGGTGCGTGGCGGGGATAAGGAACAAACCTGAACACTCTGAGCAGCTGGCTGGGGAGATGTCTCTCATCGCACTCTTCAGTCTATTTTGAAATGTGATGTTTTAGCTGATCAGAAAGTCTCACTTTAATCACTTTCTCTTTATTTGCCTCTTTGCCTGCCTTGCTCAGCCTTCCAAGGTTGTGAAAGTCCACGCTTCACCTCTCCTGAAGGATTCGCTCGAGGTGCATTTGAACACTGCCACCAGAGTTGCCGATGTCTTGAAGCAGTTTCAGAAGAACCTGTGCCAGAACGGCTGGAATATTGTTAATACTGTCAACCTCCTCAAGGGGTGAATGGCTTTGTCTCTGGGGTTTGGTTCTGTTGGGGGTTTTTGTGTTTTGGGTCTGCTTTTGTTTAAAGAAAACATCTACCAAGTGGTCTAGTTGCTGTTTACTCTCGTCTGGCAGAGCTTAGGCAGCAGTGCAGTGAGCCCATAGGAAACTGGCAGAGCTTAGGCAGCAGAGCAGCAATCCCATAGGAGACTGGCTCCTGTTCCTCAGTTCTAAGTTCTGGAAATAGTGTGTTGGATGGGGCAAGAACATGCTAGTTCAGCTGAGTGATTCCACCAGACTGCTTAGGCTGTCAGGAGGTCATGAGTTCCCTCTGGGCTGCTGGATGGCAGGTGAAGCTGAGCAGTGTGTGCAAAGCCCTGCAGAACGGAAGGGGAAGTGGAAGAACATTGACCCTGCAAAACAAGTCCTCTCTAGCTCTCCTGGAGAAAAGCATCACCCGTGCAAATCATGTGCTTGGAGTACTATTTCCAACATGCATGTGTTAATGTAGGAGCTTCCTAAAATCCACTCTGCAATTCCCTTCTGTGCTTCAGGGATGAGTTGCTGAAATAAACCCCCAAGTGAACACAAGCACTGCTGCACCTTTCTGTCACCCTGCCTGCAGACTGTGTTTGGTAGGTAGAGCGTGAGTGCATTTCTCAGTGTGCCTGGGCAGGAGATGCCTAGACAACGATGATGGATCAGCAGCTGGCTGAATATTGGTCATCTGGGCCTAGTATCTCACTAACAAGTTGCTGCAGCTGCCAAAGCCTTCCTGCAGACGAGCTTCTCTTGAGCAGGCCACTGGTTCTTGAGGAGCACTGCCACTGAACACCGGTGTTTGTGCCTGTTGTCTTCCCATGGGAAAGTTAGTGTTTGCTCATAATGTGCAGCTTGCTACCAGTGAGGGGTATCCACCCTGCTTTCCTTTTCCTGATTTTGGGTGTCCTTTTCAACAGCTGCACTGTTCAGGAGGGTCAGGAGGGTCTCTACCATGGCCTGTAGCTTTCTTGGCCTCTGAACTATAAGTGTTCTTTGGAAAGAGATGTTACTGAACCACCTACCCTGCCTCTTTAAGCCTTGTTAACTTTAATGTGCTTTTCTGCAGTAACAACTCGACAGAGTGCTCGAGCTTGCTCCTGTACGAAGTGGGAGGCAATATTGGTAAGTCTGGCTGGGAACCACAAGTTAAGGACTCTGACACCTGGTTTTGAAAAGCTCTGAAGAGCTCTGTCATTACTCTCTGGATTTGATCTCTAACGTACTTCATAGGATGGTTTCGGTTGGAAGGGACCATAAAGATCATCTAGTTCCAACCCCCTTCCACAAGCAGGGACACTTCTCACCAGATCAGGGTGCCCAGAGCCCAATCCAGTCTGGCCTTGAACAGTTCCAGGGATGGAGTAGCCACAACCTCCCTGGGCAACCTGGTTCAGTTCCTCAGCACCCTCGGTGTGAAGACTTCCTCCTTACACCTAATGTAAACCTAGCCTCTTTCAGTTTAGAGCCATTACCCCATGTCCCATCACTCCCAACCCCTGTAAAAAGCCCCTGTCCTGCTCTCTTGCAGGCTCCCTTCAGGTACTGGAAGGCTGCTGTAAGGTCTCTCTGTAGCCTTTTGTTCTTCAACTTCTTCAGTCTTCACAGCAGAACTGTTCCAGCCCTCTGGTCACCCACATCCCCGCATTTGTCTCTAGCACTGCAAAAGTTTTCCACATCCCTGTTCATCTCCCTGAGCCTTCTCTCTCAACCAACTACAGCACAAGAACTCCTTACATGTTCCATTGATGCATAGAGTTTAGATCCAAACTCACGACCTCCAAAGCTACTCAAAAACAAAGTCCCGTGGAGATCATTTAATCTCCTGATAACTCATTTCTGGAAAATCTTCGGGATGGCAACACAATCCTGGGGGAAATCTCCCCAGCTGCAGGAACGGGGGCAGCAAGAACTGAAGTAATTGGTATCAAAGTACCTGCCCACAAAGGTGCACAAAGCTTGGGCTTAGCGTGGCTGGAGAAAGAGACCTCCTGCTTAACACAAGCAGCTTCTGAATGGTTGGGAGAGCAGAATGGATGTGAGCCAAGTTTTTAGGACCCCCCCCCTCATCAGACCCTGTCAACTGTAGGGCTCAGGGTGTAAGAAGTTGTGGCTGGGGGGTCTGAATCTCTCTGTTTTGTTCGGTAGGTGAACACTGCCTGGACCCAGACACTTACCTCTTGGACTTGTACCACATCAACCCCCACGCTGAGTGGGTAATTAAGCAAAACCCATCTTATCCTCGGATGTTCTAAAGAAAACAGGAGCAAGTGGAGCGTTTGGTGGAAGTTTCTGGAAGGCATGGAGAAGCTCTAGAGTTGTTCCTGGTTTAGCCTCAGCCTGGACAATGCCTCTGAAGGAAACCCAGCTGGATGCACTTCATGGCAGCTGGCTGTGGGTACCCCGTGTGCCGCAGGGGTGTGGAAACAGGCAACAGTTGCTGTTGTGGGGGAGCATTTGCAGGGGGGTTGATTGTTCATAAACAAAAGATGATGCTGAAGAGAGGTGATGGAAATGGACGAGGAGGGGACGACTCAATGGATGCGGATGTGTAACGAGCAGGACAAGCACAGGATCCCCATCCACTGCCTGCTGTTGGGGTGGGTCACCTGCTGCTGGACCGGGGGAACTGGTCTCCACTGGACAGACACAGTGCCCCATCCCTGTGTCCGAGCAGCACAACCACCAGCACTGTGCTGCCCCCAGCACCCATCTGCTTTGGGAAGGGAGCAATATCTTATGGACAGGTCATCCAAGTGAAACCCTGAACCCAGGTGGGGCTTAGCCCTGGCAGCAGAGTCCCTCTGTCCCCAGCACGTCCCAGAGCTGCGGCAAATCCTGTAACCATCAGGTGCCTGATTGGAGCGGCTGTGCCCATTCCTTTTCTTCCAGAGCTGATGGAGGTGCGGGGCTCGGCAGAGGTCAGAAGAGTTGTAGGGCTTTGTGTCGCTGTGTTGTTCATCGGTTTGTTTGTGTTTCTGGCAGATAGGGTTTATTTATGGTTTTCTTTGAATACGTTGGTTTGTGTTTTTCTGTAAATAAACATTTTGCTGTTTTCCAAGCCCAAGTCTCAGTCTCAGCCTTGTGCTCGCTTTGGGCTCAAGTGGCAGCTGCCCCACCAGCAGTGCCCACTGTGCTGGCACCACCCACACAGAGCCTGCTGCCTAGCCAGGCAGCCCTGGGCAACCCTGGACAGTTGCCTGCTGCCTCCTGTGTAGTCAGGGCTGGCAGAGAGAGGGGCACTGTCAGAGTCCAGCTTCCTAGGGCTGCCCTCAGCTGGGAGGGGTTTGCTGTCTACCTGCTTGTTTGGGGCAGGCTGACCACCCTTTGGCTGTTCTGGCTGCCATCAGGCAGTGCCATGCCCTGGGCAGGTCCCACGGTGCTGCTTTGCAGGTCCAGTCTTGAAAGCAGCAGCAAAGTTCTTGGCAAACCCTGGAGCAGGGAAGGCTACCCTGGATGCCCCAGTAGGTGCAGAGACTGCTGCAGAGGTGGTGGCAGTGCCTTGTTGTCCTGATGACCCCCTGCGTAGTCCTACTGAACTCTGGGCTTTCCCCAAGGGCAGATTTGTCCCTGCTGCAGAGAACAGACACCCCATTGCCTCATAGAATCACAGAATCTTTAGATCTAAAGATCTGGGGATCTTTAGATTCCCACAGAAGGGACCTCAAAAGATCATCCAGTCCAATCCCCCTGCCACAGCAGGATCACCCAGACCAAGTCACACAGGAACACAGCCAGGCGGGTCTGGAACATCTCCAGAGAAGGAGACTCCACAACCCCCCTGAGCAGCCTGTTCCAGTGCTCTGTTGCCTTCACTAGGAAGAAGTTCCTTCTGATGTTTACACAGAACCTCCTCTGTTCCAGCTTCCACCTGTTGCATCTGAGCCAGGTGCTCCACAACCCTCTCAGCAGCAGGGCCAGACCCTTTCTAACTGGGCTAGTGCAGCCCTTCCCTTCTCCCTGGGCTGAGCCAGAGCACACAGGAGCTTGAAGATGTACAGTACTATACTGAGGACTAGAAAGGGCCGTTAGAGATGCCCTTGGGCAGACACACTATGAAGAAGATAGTGACTCCACTGGGGCAAAGGTATAGAAGGGATCTGCTTGAGACCCATCACTGCAGCCTCCCTGAAGAACCACTCCATTCCAGTTGCAACTGCCAGCACCTGGTGATGGGCACAATGCAGCCCTTCTTCACTCCCAGTGCCTCAGACCCACATCCCACCCTTGTTTCACCTGGTGTCTCTGTCTCCTCACATCTCATTGCCAACAAGTGGGCATAAAGGAAGCTGTGATTGTGCTTCATGGACTTGGTCACCCCTCACAGCTCAGGCAGGCTGCAGCAGGCCCTGGTGGAGTGGGCACTCTGCTCTGAGAAGTTCACAGTGCTGGGACCTTGGGTCATGTCTCTACCCAGTGCTGTAAGGGCACAGGCTGAGAGAGGCCCTTCTGGGCGGATCATCCCCTGCTGAAATCCAGCCTCCCTGCTCAGGGAACACATCCTTGGGGACCCCTAATCACATTGGGCTTTGCAGCAGGAATACTCACTGGGAGCAGCTGGGTCCTGCCCAGAGCCTGCTCTTCTCTTTCCAGGCTGGAGCCAACACAGGGCCAACAGCTGAGCAGGAGCTCAAGAAGCTGTGAGCACAGCGTGAGGAGACTGTGGGTGCTGAGGCAGGTGCTAGGCTGAGGTCTGCACGCAGGGCAGGGAGCAGGGCACCTCATCCCGTCCCTCTCTCTTTGGCTGCTCCGTTAAGACCCGGCTGCTGGAGCAGGTAGTGCGCAGGAACCGCTGGAGCCTCTTTCCTCCCTCCTTCCCACCCCGAGGAGGTGATGACCCGTGCCTGTCCCTAGGGCGCCCCTAGCCATCAACCCCCCTCCGCCAACCCCGGCTCCTGCCCGGCCATTGCGGCTCGTTCGGGCTTTCTGCGAGCTCTGGGGGGGCCGGGGGAGGTTCGTGGGGATCCCCAGGGAAGGGGCAAGTCGCCGAGACTGTGTGGCTCCTGCTCTGTGGGGCTCAAGGAGGGCTGGAGGGGGGCTCCGTGCCCAACGGTGTCAGAGCTGAGCCCGGCTGCCCGTCGAGCATCTTCACCGGCGGTCTGGAGCAGGGAGCGAGCGAAGCCTCCGCCCGCTGGCTGACAGCACCGAGCCGGGCGGTGGGGGAGCTGATGTGCTGGAGGGTAGGGAGGCTGCAGAGGGGTCTGGACAGGCTGGACTGAGGCCAGGGGGCTGAGGTTCAGCAAGGCAAAGTGGGGGGACCTGCTCCCCGCAGCCCGGCTGGTTGGGGCAGAGCGGCTGCAGACGGCCCCGGGGGCGCCGGTCCTGGGGCGGTGCCGGCTCGACGGCGGCTGAGGATGCGGCGGCAGTGTCCCCAAGTGGCCAACGGGGCCAACAGCAGCCTGGCTTCTATAGGCAAGGGTGTGGGCCAGCAGAACTGGGTTAGTGATCGTCTCCCAGTCCTAGGCACCGGTGAGGTCACATCTAGGTTACTGGGTTCAGTTTGGGGGCCCCCACCCCGACAAAGACCTTGAAGTGCTGGAGCGGGTCCAGAGAAGGGCAACCTGCGGCAGATCTGCAGCACAGGTCTGATGAGGAGGGGCTGAGGGAACTGGGGGTGTTTAGCCTGGAGACCTGGTGTTTAGCTCTGGGGAGACCTTTTAGGTCCCTAAAAGTCCCTGAAAGGAGGTTGTAGTAAAGTGGAGGTTGGTCCCTTTTCCCAAGTAACAAGCAACAGGATGAGGGAAAATGGTCTCAGGTTGTGACTGGGGAGGTTTAGATTGGATCTTAGGAAAAATATCTTCCTCAGAAGTATTGTCAAGGCCTGAAACAGGCTGCCCAGAGCAGTGATGGGGTCACCACCCTGTGCTGAAGGACTTGGTTTATTGGTGATGTGACAGATGTGGGATGATAGTTGGACCTAAGGATCTTAAAGGTCTCCTCTAGCCAAACAGTCATATGAATCTTTCAGACAGACATGGTGAGCTCCCTGTGTCTTTCCCTCACCTCCAGATGGTTTTCAGCACTGGCCCTTGGCAAGATCATCCCAGGACTTGTTCCACCATCCCCTTTGTGCTCATGGCCAGGAAGATTGCACTAGTGGGATACAACACCCTCTGTCCCCAGGAAAGCCTCCCCTGGACACCCAGGTTCCAGCTAGCGACTCACCTATGACTGGGCTGTCTCAGGGTCCAGCACTGCAGGGAGCAGCCTATCCCAAGCTTGGAGTCAAATCCTGTTGCCCAAACCAAGCCTCCTCTCTGCTGAGACCCTTCATCCTTCTTGCTTGATCTTGCCCCAGCCCTGGGTTTTGTGAGTTTGCTGTAAGCGCTCTGAGATGGGGCTGCTGGGGGACGTCTTCTAGTGATAGGACAAGAGGGCAGGGCATGAAGCTGCACCAGGGGAGGGTTAGGTTGGATGTTAGGGAGACTTTCCTTACGGAAAGGGTGTTTAGACATTGGAACGGACTGCCCAGGGAGGTGATAGAGCCCTTCCCATCCCTGGAGGTGTTTAAGGACAGACTGGACTTGGCACTTAGTGCCCTGGTCTGGCTGATGTGGTGACGTTAGGTCATGGGCTGCTCCTGATGATCTCAGAGGTCTTTTCCAGCCTCAATGATTGTGTGATTGACTCCAGCAGCTCTGAATCAACAGAAATAAGAGTTGGATGAGAGGTAGTGTTGGGCAGGTTTGGGGAAAGATCTGTCTGAAAAGTAAAGGAGTAGAAATGTGTGAAGTCTTTGTTACAGGAAGTCAAAATGAACACACTTTGGATGACAGATGTCTTCAGCTAGGTAGGAGACTCTTCCTTATGACTGAAAGCTGCACTGCATTTCCTCAGTAGGATATTTGTAGCTGCATTTCAGAGAATTCAGTTGTGCCCAGAGCTCACAGCCTGAAACCACCCATCTTCTCCACAGTAAAGGTTTTTCAGAGCAGGTAATAGTTTCATGGCAACAGCTGGACAGGCACTACCTCACTGGGCATTGTGCTACAAAACTTACTGCTTGAGTAGAAAACGGGAAGAGTGCACAGCAGCAATGCCAGCGAGACAGGGTGGGGATAGACATCAGTGACACCAGTAACTGCAGGTTCTGAATCTCAAAACTAGAAGTTCTTTCATTGTTCTATATTTATAGATCTTTATTTTGTTTACAGTAACAGAAAATAAATACTTTTAATATAGAAACAGTGGACAATACTCAAAGCATTTACTGTCAGCCTTCCTGCAGGAGAAAACTAGGGACCTGAAACAGAGCCAGGACAGCTGCTGAGTAGCCCTTTGCAGAAGAATTGCAATATCCAAGCCTTCCTCACTGCAGGTCAGCAAACACAAAGCCAAGCCAGCTCTAAGCTGCATTACGAGGGATCATTTAAATTGTGAAGAAACAGCAGAAGTACCAGAAATCAATTTTGCAAACCAACAGTTTCCAACTCTGATTGGGAACACCACCGGATGTCCTCTCAGGTGTCTCTGTGTTTTACAGTGTCTCACTGAAATGGTCACTAATAAAAGCACTCAGATTTCCCTTGGGGGCCCTGAAGGATTTTATCAACAAACAACAAGTGTTTCCCAAAGTGAATTTGATATTTGTGTCTGAAATGTCCTTGAGTCACAACTGCCATCGACTGAGATTTTGATGAGATGGTTTGCGTATTGAAGGTAAAATTTGGAACCCAATAAATCCACTGTGAAGTGTCCAGTGTGTGTCACATGAAGAAGCAGTGAAGCCATCGTAGAACCATTAGGAATCAGAAGGGACCTCAAAAGATCATCCAGTCCAATGCCCCTTGCCTTTTGTTTGCCTTTTATTCATCAGTTTTTGAAAAATGGCCACCCTGGTGCCCTCAGGTTGCCACCTCCTGCTGCCCCTTGCTCTCAACAAACTCTTTTATTACAGATTTCTAACTGTTTGGCCCTTTACAAATCAGTCCATGCTTTCAACTAGAGATAAAGCAGTAACTTGCAAATCAAGTAGGAAGTTACAGCAGCAGCAGGTTCAGCTAATGAGTTTTGGCTAACGAGCTCTTCCTTCTCAAGCAGAACCTCAAGACTGAGCACCTTGAGATTCACAGTTACTACTAACGATGCTACTGTGGACACTGAACATCAGGACATTTTGCTAGGTGAGTGGGGGAGATAAAACCATGTGGGTTTGAGGTTGCTGGTACAATGTCATTCTAGTCTTCAGTTCTAGTGTTTACCCTCATCTTGATACTTAGATATTGTGGGTTTGGGTTTCTTAGAAGCATTAACCTCAGAGTTCCCAAAGAGATGGGCCTACTGTGGAAACAGTTTCTTGCTTCAGAGCAAGTTCCAGTAGATTTGCATCCTGCTGACGAAGCCTGAGCTTTGCTGAATGTAGAAGTGCATTTTTTGCACTTCCTTACTTGTGAGCCACAGCCTGGCCTTTTAGGTAAAACATTCTCTCACCGGGAACGTTTGTGTTAAGGATCCCAAGCTGGGGCACTTCTTTGGGAATTGAAAAACTTCCCCCCATAAATGCATTGTTCAGTGTTCAAGGCGATGGATTCAGAAATCATTTTATCTACCTTTCTCTAGCTCTTCAAAGGAGAGGACCTTCCAGTCACAACTTTTCAGTGAGGTTGTCTCATCCCTTTCTTTCACAGCTGCTCTATTCTTTCTTATCAACGTGTCTGTTACAGGAGTTGGGGGGAGATGTAGTGAGGCCAGGAGAAAATAGCTGAAGGCAAAGGTCGCAGGTTTGGGGCTGTGCTGTTGGACAGAACAATTGGCTGTAAGGTCCCCAGTTTTAAATCACAAATAGGTTAACGATAGCCATTGCTTGTGGCAGCTTCCAGACTGTCTTACACAGATGAACCTCTGTGGCCCAGCAGAGTTTTGCCCTGTGGGAAACAGAACTCAAGGTTAGCACTGAAACTGTAATGAATCCTTACTTCATTTGGGATGTTTTGCCTTCAAGCAAAAAGAGACCGCAGATTAAACCAGCGAGATACACACGAAGCATCACACGCACACTGCTGTCCCCTATGGCTCCAGCTCCACGTCTGAAATTCCTCGTTAATGCTTGGAGGTCTTACACAGGTATCTATCACCAAACGCCTTCACCGGTTTCTCTATGGAAGCTCTTACTCCGCTAACAGAAAACTAATGATGTAGTGAAAAAGAACTGGGCTGAGCCCCCTTTCCAAGCAGCTCTAGAGCCACAAACCTAATGGGGTAACTGACAGCCCTTGTACAGCAGCTCCTTCCTCTGCCTGAAGTCTGTGGTTGCTCGTTCAGTTGTATGACTGATGAGAATCCCAGTGTCCTCTCAGCTGAAAAGAGAGACACTACGCTTCGCAGCCTAAAAACACTGGTTTGCAGAAGGGAACTGAAAGAACTGCCAACATCACTACCTGCATCCTGAGTGGGCTAGCTCCAAGCTTGAGATGTAGTGTATTAAAAAATAAACTAGCAAACTGCTTCAATGGAACAACTGGATGAATTACAGTGAAGGCATACACTCCCATTTTCATTTTGAATCTGCTTACATTTGTCTACTGGTACCCCAGCCTCAGAAGGCATGTTACACGACATAAAAACACTCAACAGCATCTTCTCCCTCAAAAGCGTTATCATTCTGTTTGGAATGAGGTTTTCAGGCTTTAGTTTGTCCTGTCCTTAAAATAACAGTATTTGAAGCAGGCTTCCAGCAGGGAAATAATTAGGAAAGCCTGTAAAATTTGGTGGTAGCTTGCTTTCTCCTTAAAATGAACATTACCCATCACATACTTGCTCAGTTACCCCTTGCTGCAGCAGTGAGCACTTGAGAAGACCCATTTTTCCCTACGGAACCCAGCTAAGTTTATAGGACTCAGAGATGCGAAAATCCCACCCTACTCTGTTTAATGCAGTGAGAGATGAGCTTGCCTCCCCACCTCCTCCCACGCTGCTTTTCCAAGCTCACTTGTGCTTTAAACTGCACCACTCTGCTCAGCTCAGCACGCTAGAAGTAGACAGGGTAAAAAGCAGTTGTAACTTTTAATAAGATGAGAATCAGAGTTGAAAACAATGAATTCTGAAGCCAGTACTCCTGGCTGAAACTGCATCCAGCTCTGCAATACTGTAAAATACTCTCAAGCAGTTTACCTACCTAACAACTGAAACACACACCCACCCACAGTGTTTACGCTAGCTGGTTACAACCAGGAATAAAACAGGTTCAACTCTCGGAATTTCTATCTTGTCAGCCACCAGACAGTGTTCAGGGCAACAGCTTTCATCAGCACAGGTTCAGAAATCCTCTTTGTAGCTTATTTTATTTACAAAGACACTCCAAAGTTTGTCATAGAACACAAAGACTTTTTCCCAGTGGATGAATTTTCAGCAATAGCAAGCTGAGGAAGAAGAAGGGTACAGGTTTTGGACTGCAAACAGATGTTTACTTGTAAATATTCTCACTGTTACACAAACTCAACATGTACTTCAGGGATGAGGGCCTGCTGCTGTGTGAGGTTTCCACTGACAGGAATCTGTGGCTCTGATCCCGCTTCTTGCAGTTAGTTGGAATTTTATCATCTACTTCCATGGAAGAGGTCTTACGAGTGCCAGCATTGTTAGAAATACACATGGCAGAACAGGTACAGCTGGGGAAAGGAGAGAACTCACTCTCTTCCAGAATAAATTACATCATTTTATAACAGCTTCATCAATCTTGGACATTTGTATAGCACCAATCACCAACAGCATTGTCACTAAGGCACTGGACTGGTACTCAGCTGTCGTGGGGTCTGTCTCCGTCTCTGTGGTTATCTCCTGCGGAATCACGGCTGTATGTTTTGGTTGTCCTGGTACATAACTTTCAACATTGGAAAATAATACAAAACATCCCACATCACTAACAGGAATATTGCGCCATGACTGATTACAAGGTGCTCAGATTCTGAAGTAATGAACATTAATATTTCTGTGCATAGATTTACTGGTAAAAGAAAACTCTCCTGCAGGTATCGATTATGTGCAACACACTGAACAGAATCAGCTTCAGTTCCCCTGGAGTTCACGACACACGCCAAGTTAGACCCTATCCTCGATGCCATGATTCAGAACAGTTTTCAGGTAAACGAAGATAAGCCCTTGGGGCTCCTGGCTGTGGCAACCGCTCCAGCACGCCTCATGCCTCTGTAGGTTTTTGCATCAAAGTCTGCTCCTAACAACTGAGAGAGCTCCAGCTTCAGCCTCTAGGAGAGCAGCTTTCGATGTTTTCAGAAGTAGCTGAATTCTTTTTTATGTCTGTAGTGGATTTCTCTCTCCACATAAATAAAAAAAACCCCAAACAACCTTCAGGAGTTATCGCTATCCTGCTGCATCACAGTGGCTGTGGAATCTGTGTACTGACACACAAACTACTGAGAGTTCTTGGGTTGAAATAAGTTACTGCAAATGCACAGTAGCTGATTTTGGAACCACAACATCTCTACAATTTATTATTATTTTTACAAAATACCCAAAGTGATCAGACCATACTGTAGGTTACTGGCTTGCCAAAGGTTATGTTTTAAAATCAAAACCATTTCTGAGTTACAGAAGTGCCAAAACCAATGTTGAACCAGGTTGTTTGTTGGTTTTGTGTTGGTTGTTTCTTTTTTTTTTTAAACCAACCCCCCATCCAACAAAACAGCTGTAGAACTTAAAACAGAAACAAGAGTTTGTGTTGGCAAGGTTATAAACCAACCCACCAAATCATACTTGAGCAGAAGCCTTGTATGGCAAAGATTTAGTGTAGGGCAATTTAGTGCCAAGATAAAGACCCTCTATGGGTTTATAATGGAAATACTGACACAACCTCAACTATAGTGATGCAAATGTGCCCTAAAACACTGTATTTGCTTTTATTAATAAAAGTGGTAGTGTTTACATTTGCAGGTATCTTACACCTCAGCATCACGACAGATACCGAGTAGAATGAGTTAAGTTTTGGCTGTTAAGGTCGGAAGTTTCCAAACAGATGAATGAGACAGAAGTGAAAAGTCCTCAGTCATGAAAACAAGAAGTTCAAATAAATAAATAAAACAAAACTAGAAAATATGGGTAAGCATTAGGTTGGAATGGTTCAATTAACTGCAAATTATGGCCACTAAATTAGAGACAGAAGAAAACACAGTTACTTATTAAATAGCAAGCATTAAAGCTTTATGGTTTTCTATGTAAAAAAAAAAGAGAAAAGAAAAGCTGTTAAAAATAAGACTTGCATTTACCAGGCCACCAAACGGCATGGACTAATAAAGAGACTAACAAAGGCAATACTGAGACATCAAGACACACACACGGTCCGTACTTGTGCAACTCAATCATAGTCAAAACAATTGCCTTTTTCCTCACTTAAGGAAAACAAATTAAAGCATCCCCTCAACATTTCTGTTCACATAAAGCTCTAGGTTTCCTAAGCTGTTGCTGTCTTCCATAGCTTGTTGCGATTATGTGTCCTTCTCATTACCAGAGGAAGAAGCTTATTTGTAATGTGTTTTTAATGGAGGTGCTTTGTTTCCCTCAGATGAGGGATTACATTCCTCATACCTCTATAGGTTGCCCTCATTTACAGATTTGGTGTTTACACCAACTCTTCCTAGGCTCAAAAAAAAAAAAGGGTTGGCACTAAATTACAGATTTTGGCTCCTGTAGCTACAATTAAGGCTCACAATTAATTTCCTTTCCACTACGTGTGTCCCATTTTTACCTAGTGGAAACACCAGCCCTTAGCCGACAGGCACTGCATACATTCTTGAATCGTAGGGGGCTATTTTCAGTCACGGTCTCTACAGTTCTACTACGTTCAGGTGGCAACTTTCTATACCTGTGAACAGGAAACATCACTTTTAAAAGATGAGTAACAACCGCAGCTCTAATTTTTAGACATTTTAGTGTCTTCTGGAAGACCACTAGTCATTTTGAATTAAAAGGGACGGGACTGTAACTCCATCTTGTCCCTGCTCTTCATGTGAAACCGGGTCTGGTGACTGATTTTCATTTGGAAGTTTAGCCACAAAAGCAATGAAAACTGACTCACGCTTCTGAGCAGTTGCAGACCTTAGTATTAAAAAGGCATCTGATACCTGAAGCAAATCTAGCTGCACAGACATCACTGACCACACCCTACATTTAACTGGACCTGGACCTCTTCCCTAAAAAGAAAGTTAACACAGTCTCTGGGGTGGAGGGAAGCTAGTGCAAAAGGCAGAGAGGCCTTCGGTGTGGTTTTTTTTTTGTTTCTTTTGTTTTCCTCTTAAAAGTCACTGCGGAAAGATCCAGATCAGTTCAGGGGTGTAAATGAAAGGGAAACAAGGGTGTTTGAGTAATATAGGCTAACACTGTTCTAGATGTGTTATTACAGCTGTAATTTCTGACTCTGTACAAATTGTACACGTAGGTTTAGACACATGAAAAAGTAACACACTCACAGAGACATAAAACACCTAGGTATAAAATATAAAGCAGTGTAGTAGTTACTAAAATTACATGCTCTTATTGCTACAGTGATTTTTGCTCTTTTTTCTTTTTACTGTACCACATGTTGTTCTAAGCAT
The DNA here is from genome assembly GCA_013397515.1 of Upupa epops. Lineage (NCBI taxonomy): Eukaryota > Metazoa > Chordata > Aves > Bucerotiformes > Upupidae > Upupa > Upupa epops. The sequence goes on from VZRI01007808.1 coordinate 352,541, forward strand.
ATAATTTGCATAAATTATTCAAGTTTAAGAAAAAATCCACACATCTTCACTTTAAGCTACTTATATAGTTAATATAAAACAAAAAGGTTCTAAAGTATCTCTTTATTAAAAGAGAAATAAAAATGTCATTTGAAACTGGAATTCAGTGGCCAAATCCAAGGGCAGTGCACACCTTGTCATTCCGGTAGGAGTTTTGCCCACGCAGCGTCAGCGGAGGTTGGTGGGGTATTTGGCCCAGTCTAGAGATGGTCACCAGACCTGCACGATGCACTATGTGTCTGTTATTGTTCTGGTTTTTGTCTTTAGCAAAAAGGACTATGAATGACCAAAGACTAACATTTACCATTTGTAGCAAAATTTGGTTTATGTAGAAACAAGCCATGTTTTGCATTTGGATAGAGACTTAGATGAATTAAAGCTAAAAATTAAAAAGCACGATGCTGCAACATCTGGTCACTTGTTGAAGACCTCACTTTTAAAGTGGTTAAGTTTGCACAATTTGTACTTTTTTTCTTTTTTTTTTCTTTTTTTTTCTTTTTTTTTTTTTACTAAACAGTATTTTTCCTTCTTTTATAAACCAGAAAAACTAAACTACAGATAAATTTTCCCTACCTTGAGCTAATGCTGCAGATAGGGTTAACAAAGCTGTACAGCGCAATCAAACATACTTACATCTTAGCTCATTGTACAGGTACAGCCATAATCAAGGCACGAAGATCTTCTACAAGTTATTTTTTTTTCAATAAAGTTGTACAAAATAATACATTTTACAGTCTGTACAAGAATAATAATCCAGCAGTAAAATAAAAAATGAGGGGAGGGAAGAAGAAAAAGAAGGGAAAGACTGTGAGGACTACAGTCCAGGTAATGATTTTTAGAGCAGACGGGATCATCAGTGGACAAACTGAAAACAGTGTGTGGTTAACTCTTTCTGCAATCACAGGCCATACGCAGTTCAATTCATAGATGTCCATGGTTGGCTTTAGACCACCAAGACTGGTTTTAAAAATACCCTACTAAAGGTAGCAGTTGGTTTTTGCACTGTCTAGGTCTGTTGTAGAATTGTCAGTATTTCCGTTCAAAGCCACATTACAGTCAGAGAACCAAACTCAAGTGTCTGTCTTCAAACTTGGTCTGTCACTTGGCACCTTCTTTATCTGATGCAGTGAATGACACAAAGTGGAGATCACTGGGTTGTGATTTATGCCCACAACAGTGCTAAATTACCTAAAGGTTTTTCTCCCCAATTTTTGTTTTATGTTTCAATTTTTTCATCCCCAAATCTTTCAGATGCTCCACATTCAGGGATTTTAATTAATTGTTTTATTTCTTTTTTTTTTGTTTGTTTGTTTTTTTCCTCTTTTTTGTTAATAACAGTGTTAGGGAATCCTCATGGAAATGGCCTTTAAGTGTTAGGGGCCATCTCAGACTGTCCGAGGGGTACAGAAGCAAGCTTAGAAGTGCTGCTATTGTCCAGCAAGGAGAAAAAGTTGAGGGGTGCAAATCAACGGGAGATTCAAACAGTTCTCTTCCACCCTATGTGGGCAAGGGTGTGTTTTTGTTGTTTTGTTTTTAATAAGGAATAAGGAGTCCAAAACACAGAAAAAAGTGCTCTCCATCACAACAACTCGTACTGGCGAAGGTGCATGCGCTGAATAATGTCCCGACAGTCATTGAAAACCCTCCGGATGTTCTCTGTATCCACCGCACATGTGAAGTGAGGATAGCAATAGTGCCTTCCATCTCCACTTGCTGTGCTGATTCTCTGTGAAAAGCAAGAGAGAGAGACATGGGGTTAAAAGTCAAACTGACCAGGGGGAAACCCCCCATGTTCTTCAAAACTCAAGAGGAATGAAGGTTACAATCCGTATGCATGAGTTGTGCTTTCAAAGGGTGGAACTATGCGGCAAGATGCCCATGGTTTGTCACTCGCTCAACTAAAGCGGGACATTTAAAATGTGCAGAGCTACAAGGTGAGATGGTCATTGCATCCCAGGGAATTCCAGAGTGAACAGAACTCTAGGAAGTGCTGTTATTTTTATGCAGCTTTAGTGAATTCAGCTACACAACTCCTAGCCATTTGTCCACGAGCACCTGCCTCCTTGTACAAGGCTCCTATCCCTGCTTTACTGTTACAGAAAGCCTCTTTCAAAGATCTATTTTGCTCCAATTTTCAGTAAGTCCACAATTTGACTGTCATGTTCGGCACTGCAAATGTTTATAGTAACATTTAAAAAAATAAGTCTATGTCCATTATCGCTTCAGCTGACCAGTAACAGGTAAGATAACAAGACAGTAACGTTAACATTTCACAGACATTGTGTTTTCTGGTCATTCTTGATCTTTAGAAATAACATATGGAAGGAAAATCTGGCCCCATTAGTAATTGGTAATTAATAATTCATTCTCACCAGTTCTTTTACTAATTAATTACGTACTATGTCAACAAGCAAACAACAAACAGCGGTACTGCTCTTACACCTAACCTAGTTCTGTGCAGTGGGGATGTTGCATGTAAGGTATGCAGAAAGTGACAGCATTTTGCAATGAAGAGTAGAAGGCACCCAAGAGTTTATATTTGAGAAGAATCACATAAGAAAGTAAATACTTACAAGAAACTCGTCTCTAATAAAATACTTGGCCCTTGTAACTCTGGGATCCTCACCAGGCTCTGGTGTTGCTGATTAATAATAAAATAAGTATCCCATTAAAACATATTTTTTTTAATGATAGCACCTAGAAATCCTAACTTGTTCTGTCTTCTGCTCACATTATGATAGAAACATGCAAAACTGACTGTAATACAAACCATAACAAACTACTTAAACAAGGAAGATACCAGGAGAACAAAAGGAATATTGCTCTACTTGGACTTTATGATCTCTTGAGGTCCCTTCCAACTCTGACTCCATGATTACAGTGGCCCTGGTACTGGGTACTTGGCAGAGTAGAGAAATCAGTACACAGAGGGGCGCATCCAGAGGATATATTTGGAACAGGCTGTACTGTGGTCTGTGCCAGCAAAGTAGCAGGATTTTGGCATGAGGAAATAATGAATATATTCATTATACAACAGAGAGGATGGTCTCATTATCGATCCCTAAAATTAACCATTACAGTTTGGCTGAAAGACAACACTAAATCTACTTGAGAGCTTCCAAGTCTTAGCTGAAATTATCAAAATCATTACAAACGTTATAACAAGGAAATGATAAATTGCTAATAAGATTTAAAAATCTTACCATCATCTGGTGTAGTGTAGCGAGCAAATTCTGGAAAGTAGTCTTCAATTTTAGATTTCCCTGCCAAAACTTTCTCTGCTAGCAAATCTTGTTTATTCAGGAAAAGAATTACTGAAATGGTCCTTAGCCACCTGTAGAAAGTGGAAACCAAACCCTCTGAAGGCACAGCTAGGATCACACAGCAAAAAAAACTTCATCCAGTTCTGGAGACAACCGCCACAGGACACACAGCAATGATTTTGAAAGGTTCCTTTCATTCCTGGCCCCAGGGGTGCAATTCTGGGCGTGCACACCCCGAGTTTGGTTTCTGTGCTTCCGACGTGGGCAACGGCAGCTGCCCACTGTCTGCTGCTAATCCAAATACATTAAATAGGTGAGTACAGCCACTTTTCAGTGTGCTCCTCCAGCACTGCTGTAATTACTTCAGCCTCAATATGGAAACTCCCCATTTGTAACTCTCCAGAGTTTTCTTTAATTAGATGAGAGTATCAGACATGAATGTAACAGGTAGGTACTTGTGATCAAAGCCTGACTGTGCTGAGAGACGCAAATGACACAGGCTACGCTGCTGCTGTGGGCTAACCCAGCTGGGCATCACACAGCTGCTCACTCACCTACCCCCACAGTGGGATGGAGGAAGAGGAAAGGAAGACAACAGCAAGAAAATTGGGGGGTCAAGATTAAAAAAAAATACAAAATTTTATAAGCGAAGGACAAGGGGAATACCGAAGAAAATAAAACAAGTGATGCAAAGGCAATCACTCACCACCTCCTGGGGTAGACCAATGCTCAACAAGATGACCAACCCTCCTAACACCCTTCTTTTCCTTTCACCACTGAGCACGACGTTCCATGGTATTGGAACAGTTATTGAGTTAGTCTGGGTCACTCACCTGCTTGGGTCCCATCCTAACCTAATGCACAGCCCCAGTCTATTCACTGGGTTGGCACAGAATGACAGCAAGGCCTTCATGCTCTGCAAACACTGTGCAGCAACACCTGCATCTGTGTGTTATCAGCATTATTGTGGTTGAAATCTAAAATATGGCACAATATGAGCTGCTCTGAAACAAACTAACCCTATCCTAGCCATGCACAGTGCTCAAGTTGTGATTATGGTGCCGTACTTGACATGAGCAATGACACTTTGATTCACAAACCTGTTGTTCCAGATACTCTTGAAGAGGTTTAGTGCTTCCTGAAGCCGATTGGTCTGATTGTCCTCACGTATAACCATGTTGTAGCTACTGCTCGCCACCACAAATATGATAGCAGTCACATCTAAATCAAGAAATATCCATTAGTTAAGAGTGAACTTCAGAATAAATACCCAGGAATCCCAAAGTTCAATGCAACACTGTCAGACGTTCTGCTTCATGAAGAGGACAGGTTGGAATACTATTGCTATGGCTAAGAAGGCGACATAAAAAAATGCAAGTGAGGAACCATTAGAAATATGAAAGGGAGGCCAAGGAACAGAAGCAGAGAAAAAGACAGAAAATGTAGAAAAGAAGCCAGAGAGAGCAGCTGAAGAAAACAAGGAGACTTTAATGAATATTTAAAGGGTGTAGAAAGGTTTAGACAGCAACTCTGATCTATCAAGAAAGGTCAGGGAGGCTCTTGGGGGAAGACCTCTGCCCAAAAAGCACTTTTGCTCTGTGTGAATAGGAATAACAAAGAGAGGATTGCTGTGGATCCATGGTTAATTGCTTTGCTCCTCCTATATTGTACTACGCTGCTTAGAGATCTTTCATGGGAAATGTCCACAGGATCACAGAATCCAGAAATGTCTTTCTCTGCAAGTGTATTTGCTCTGGACCCCTAACACCGGCTTCCAGGCTCATCTACTTCGAATCAAGAGCAGAAGAGATGAGTCATGAAGGAACAGGAAGAGGAAGCAGCAGAGGTAAAGCCCAAACAAATCTGTTATTAATAGCACAGAAGAAAATGTTGCACGGTAGTTTCATGCACACATGAAATGTTCAGGCATAGTGAAATACAATGAAATTCTAATTGCATTCTATTTCATCTGTTTGATAGGGTCTCATTATAACCCTTCTATAGAAGACAAGACCTCTGCATAGCTTCATAGATGTTTTGTCCAAACAAGAAAGACAGTATTTTCATCACCTCTAACTGTAACAGAACTTTGGTGGAGAAAGGTTTCATCTACCACAGAGAGAGAGTGAAATAAACAACTGTGGAGAGGGTACCTGCAACGCTTGTGATAAAGGAAGTAACAATATAATCACCTGAAGAGAACTGGTGGGGACTCAGATCTTACAAAATGCCAGACAACGTTTCAGGTCCTACCCCTATCTACAGGCTGGTGCTGTTAGCATTCCAAGGCATCTAGCTTATGACAGTGTTACTTAAATGAGTTTTAACTACTGTTTTCAGCGGAGGCCATCCCCTTACTGCTCCTTTTAGGTAAGTTGTATGAATGGCTCCCTAGAGAAGGGCAGACTTACAAACTCCATCACTAACTTCTAGGACAAGGACATTGTGCAGTGTAACTGCACAATGCTGAGTGCACTGCTCACCAAACAGCCTAAGTGATGCCCAATGTGTCAGATGTTCCCCACGACCTCATACAGAATTTGAGGGGTTGTTGCTGGTTTGGAATAAAGCAGCCAGGATATAGTGATGTGGCTGCAATCACATACAGCAACGTGATGTTCTGATTTTATGCATGTATTAGTTATCCTGCAATTGTGTATGCTGTACAGGCACAAATGTGTATAAACCTTCACTTTGAATACAGCCTGGAATTTAATGTTCACAGAATTGGAAAATAATCTACTAACCCACCACTGAATCACTGAATTAAATGATGAGAGAGAAGAGGAAGAAAACAGACAAGCTATACTGTTAGAAAACTTGAGTTCCTTTCCTCCTGCGTTCTCTCTAAAGATACTTTATCCAGTTACAAAAGCCTATGTGTCATGAAAGAAATCTACCCCTCTGAGTACCCAGGTACTTCCTTATCAAGGTACGCGGAAACTTCTGATACAGAAAGAAAATTAAGATTTGCATTCAAATTTTGCAGAGAACAATTTGACAAAGCAAACAAAATTCTAACCATACCATTAAAACACTGGATCCATTTTCGGCGTTCATCCCGTTGTCCTCCAACATCAAACATACTAAGAGAAAAAAACAAAAACTGAGTTAAAATATGTTTCGTGTTTAGGGCTTTTCCATCCCCAAATGCAAACAGAAAACATAAGGAATTTTAGGATTTCTATGTCAGAGAAGATAAAAGGAATCAAGGACTGTGAGAAACTGAATAGGTAACAGTCCAGCAACATTTGCTCACCAAGTCTTCATCCCAAAATATATCTGTGTGTGTGTTTTCAGCTTACACCTACCCTTGAAGGTTAAGAAACTCTGGCGTATCTACACTGCAGACTCATTTTCATGCTTACAAGCTCAGAGACATTAAAAAAAGTCCCTACAACAAGTCAATTGCTGGAACAATTATCACAGATCTAATGACAACAAGATCAGAAAAACTCAACAGTTTTTGTTCAGATCAGGGAACCTTTCTAAGCTGGGACAGGTAAGAGATCATGCATTTTCTGTTACTTGGATATGCAGGAAGCTTTTGGTCAAATATTTCACGCTGTGAACTAGCAACAAATCAGATACTCAGGAAAGGCCTCAGTAAAAATCAGATTTTAAACACATTTTAAAGGTCTTTGAGGTTTATAAGAAAAATATTGCACACCTGTTTGCATTCCTTTTTAAAGCCAGACTACTACATTAAAAAATCATAACCTACTTGATTTCCACTAAATGTCAACTCGAGAAACTCAGCAGTCACAATCACTATGGCAGACTGTCCTCTCATTTACCCTAGAATTTGCCTGCAATGTATTAAAATAAAAAAAAATAAGGATACTTACTGAAAATTTACTTTATCCACTTGAAACTTGGTTTCAAAAATTCCTGATGTCAAAACTCTGCATCTGAGAAGATCCTACAGAGTAAAGGAAAAAGCAGTGATTCAAGATGGATACTGCCGAATTCTTCATATGTCCATACATATATATAAAACCTTAAAGGATACAAACTGCTCTCCCCTCATCAATGCTGTCTGGGACATAAATTCTTGTTCCGGTCCTTTACCCTATAAAAGTGCACTAGATGCTGAATTACATTATTTATGGGCAGAAGGTTAGGAAAGCACATGTGATGTAATCCTAAAAAGATCCTCAGGTTACCTGTAACAATATTAAAACTGCAATTCCTGTTCTGATAAACAATTTACATCTTCTAATATGGTTATTTCTACAAAATCTGGTTTACGGTGGGAGCCAGGGGACCGAGAAAATCCCAAGCAAGTTTGCATCAAGGAAAGCACATGACCGTTCTTCAGGGAGGAGGGCTGAAAGATTAAAAACTGCTGATTGAAACTGCTCTTTGATTTTAGTGCCACAGAAGCATGATCTAAGTCTGGAATCCAGGCAGATTTTCATTTCACAGTACATTTACATGTAGGAACATAATCTCAATCCACAAGAGGCAACTGGAAAATTAATGAGTCAGTTGTCCTTAAAGACAAAGGAGGCAGATAAACTGTGCAATTTCTTAACCAAACGTCCCATACCTGGTCAGATGGTGTATACTCGTTCTGCTTGACTATGTCAATCTTGTCTAGAAAGCTGGGGAGAGAAAAGAAGAGTAAGTTTTCACTCTCGAATTAGACAAAGCGTCTAACACTTCAGTAACCGACAGATTCCCAAGAAAGGTTTCTTATATTTTAATGCGTTCACATTCACCAAGTGCTGAATACGCTGAAATGGCTCAACAGACGTGCGCCGGGGCTCAAAGCTGCTGCATTTGCCTGCAGCACCCAGCAGATGGCTCAATGCACAGCTCTAGCAATCGGGTCTGGTCAGCTCACTCCCACTCTGCTCTCTCCCCTAACAAATTCATTAGGGGCCGAATCTAGTTAATTTATTCCTATGAATTGTACAAGACCATCTCCCAGTGTTAACAGCAAAGCCATGTCTCGAATTTCCTTCAGCCTTCCTGACAGCAAGGTAGTGCTTTACAAAATAACATTGCTAGAATTCTTTTAAAAAATAAAATCCCAAAGCCAATTCTATTACAAGTTCAGTCAGGAGAGAGGAAACGGTGATTGAGGGAACAGGATTCTCCTGTCACTTGTTTTTCAGTTTACCTCCTGCTGAAGCAGCAGTAGCAGACCAAACGCATATAAAAAGATATGCTTGATTTAAATTCATTAGGCTTAAATTCATTAGGGGAAGGAGGAAGAGGATATCTTGGAGCCTTTAAAATAATTTTACCAATTAACTGTAACCTCCTAATTGCTTTTCACTTCAACTCAAAAAGCCAAAGTCTCAAGGAACCAACACAACTGCCTATTGCAGGGTTACTCGGAGACTTCAGGACACAGCAGACCAACAGTTCAGGATGCACGTTTCATGCTGCTGGCACTCCCAGTCACACTGTCCCAACACCAAGCGGGCAACAGGGCTAACCCTGTGCTCACACCCCTTCCATCTCAGTGTTCTTAGCAGTTCTCAGTGTTCTTCCACAGTTAGCTTTACCCATAATGTTAATGATTAATGACAGCTTTTAACCCAATATACTTTAAGTTTCATTTAAATTGCTTTGCATGAATTCTTTATGACACAGAAATCAGACAGAAAAGCTTGAGTTTTGCCTTCTGATTCCTGCATGTGTATGCAGAAGAGCAGTAACTACAGCCACAGGCTGCAGTCTGAAGTGGAGGGGAGGGTAGCTTCATCCTAGAATCACGAATGGGAAACCAAATCCACATTACAACCAGCAAGAGCCATAGCCCTCAGTGCCAGCCTCACTTCCCAAGTGACTCTCTAGAACACCAAATGAAGAGTTAGGGGAAGGAGGAAAAGTAACTGTGTTTAACAGCAGCTTCAGTGTAAAGCCTTTCTCACCAGCAATGAGACAAATGAAAAGTACTTTTGTTTAGTTGGGATTACCCATTTTTTAACACATTCAAATCTATCTTAGGAAACACAGTGCTAAAAACAGACATGTAAAGACCAATTTCCTTGATGAAAGGAGATGTGGAGACAGATGAACAAGGATAAAATGGATGACAAAACCTGGACCACAATTTGTAAACAGAATTTTTTTCCTAATTTCTTCCAGTCTGTTAAGTGCTTGACAATTTTTTTTTAATCCAAAGGAAAAGAAGGAAAGCTTTTTGTTGAGCACACAGAGTATAACCTATCACAAATGCCAACCAGCACGTGGCCTGCCACGTTGTCTTCTCTCCCACAACTACCGTTTTGGAATTGTGTAGCAATGTCACAGGGTGGGGGATGACTGAAGACTGTTTAGAACAGACCGTTTTCATAAAGGGTTAAAGGTGATCACTGCAACGATCCAGCCTTTCTACACTGAGTTTATCCAAGCGTAACATTCAACGCAAGGTTCCACAAGAGGTGGATTTTTTGGGTTTTTGTTTTGTTCTGTTTTTAAACACTCTGCTAATCGGCTTAATGAGTTTTGGAAACGGACAATTAGAAAACAACAAGATATTGCTAAAACCTGGAACTGAAAGTACAAAGCTCTTACTATTGTTTATGCAGACTATTTTTAGGCCTATGATTTCCTTGAAAAACATCAGCCACACAGGAGCAGCAGTACTGTACTTGAGATTAATTCCAATAGCAATGTTCATGCCAGGTAAACCAAGTTCAAATGACATAAACATTTCTTCTTCCACTCCACAAACAAGTTCTAACATTCAGTAACATCTAAGAATCATAACAATACGTGTTCACGAAGGAAGTCTTTCACCATGCGATAGCTCCCAGAAAACCTACCCTGCTTCCAGTGGCATTTTAGGAAAAACAGCAAAGCAATGCATGAAATTAAGGATTTCTCCAGTGCAACCAACGTGCTAAATATTCTCTCTCTCGTGCATGTGTCTTTTCATAAAATCCACTCTACCATCTCCGAGAAGGCCAATTACATTAAAAACCAGATTTTATCTCTAATGTAAGGAAAGGGGATCCTTTGTTCAGTTGCTCAACCGAAAAATAAATCTCAGTCAGGAAAAAAAAGGTACCAGCATCTGATCTAACCTAATACACCTAAAACAAGGAGGCACAGTGCAGCATAAGAGTTCAGAAAAGATATTATATTATATTCTGAGACTTCTAGGTCAATGTTAGTCAAGACTAAATAATTTCTCCAGTAAATTAAACTAACAAGTCAGATGACAACAAAGAGTATACAAACTGAAAACAAATTCACCATCATTAATTTCTATTTTTAATTCTTGTTATGCTCTACCCAAAACACAAGTGAGGCAGTTGTGCTTTGTATGCTGAACTCACGGCTGTTAGAGATTGCTGTAAGCCTACTGGGGAGACGCCCATCTCCTATGTCAGCAATAGATTTCACAGGGAGAAAAAAAGTGACCTTGCTGAAATAATTCAAATAAAACTGTCAAACCACAAAAGCAAATTTTATACTCTGAGCAAGTCTTGCAACAGCTTACAAAGTCAGGTTTTTTTCCTCTGTAAAATTTTCCCAGAGATTATATGGAAAAACTATTTTCCAGAAAGTAAATCACTCATTCAGCATCGCTGCCAATTCTCACTTAGAGCCAGATTCTGGACGTGACTAAATAACAGGACTCATTACTGCTCTGCAAAAATGCCGCCACTTAGTATAGGGCACTTCTGCCTGTGTTATAAAACACCCGTACTGCTATGACACGCTTAAAAAAACCAACCACAACAACAAACTGGCAGACTTTCGATTGTCTGTAGTCAGCAACACTGGAGAAGCAGCATCTCTAGGACAGCAGATGTGTCCCCTGAGTTACTATATTGAAAGGTGTTAGTAACAATGTACAGGAAAACACACAAGAAAGAATCAAGTGTCTTTAATTTGAATGAAGGGGTGCACTTAGAAGGCAGACTTCGTAGAGACACATATGGTAACCTTCCTGAGCTCCTGCAGGTCGAAGTAATTATTATATGACTATATACCTATTTCCAAATCTCTCCCAGTTTTTAAAAAGCCTATTATGTCACAACCATGGTCCAGTTTTCAGGTGAAGATACATGCCAGTTAGAGACTGATAGTGGATTTCTTTCATACAGAGTTGTTTCATCCCAATGTTGGGGGAATTTCCTAACTGCACAATGCTGCTGCCAGACAGGAATTGCAGCCTGCACTCCTCATTTCTCCGTACTACAAAGGTATTTAACACATTAAATCTTCCACGTCAAAAAATAGCACAACTCCACTGTTTTGGTAATAACTCGGAGGGGAGATCAGACTGCCTTTCCTCGAGTATTTCCTGACAGTCTTCTCAATAAACAGTAACTTGAAATTTTACTCTTTGTGATCTGACTAAACGGCAATGGCTGGCAGACAAGATTTTTTGTTTTCCTTTGTGAAGAGGAGCTTCTCTTTCCAGTTTAAAACAAGATTGAAATGGACTCTCAAAGTAACAGCATACCTATTTATGATTGCTTTATTGCCATCTGATTTTAATTTAGTCAAGTCACAGTCTGAATTTGTAGACATCAGGTCTCTCTCAACAGACACGTTCAGATCTCATCTCTAGTGTCAGTAAGACATTACAACTCAAGAATTCAGAACTTCAATCCCAATTAAATGCAACATTTGTCAGTAACTTAAAACTCTTAACAGTAGTTATGGAACTCCGTGAAGTTTCTTGCCTCCGAAAGCCTCACCGTATGTTACTCACAACCCCTGCCTGCCTTCATTCATGCTGCATTTCCTGCCTCAACCATCGCATCCTGAATAGCACACCTTGCATTAACCTTATTTTAAAGGTAGGCACGCACGCCGTTTAATTGTCCAGAGACCCTTGAGTCAGTGGAAATGGAATTTTCATTTCCTCTGACTCATGTACATTTATCAAGACATAACCAAGAATTAACCACAATATTACTAAGAATTATCAATATTTTATTAAGAACTGAAGTTGTATTTACCCTAATCGCCTCTGAAACAGTCTTTACAAATCAGGTTTCTATGTCCGAAAAAGAATTAACATTTGTTTCCTGATCTTCCTAACGACCAGACTGTGTGAATGCCAGTAGCAGGTTTTGATTTATTTACGCATACCCTATCAGGACTACAAAGCTAATTCCCTCAAGTAGTGTTAAGATGAAATTTAACTCAATTATAATAGTGTTGTTAAACAAGAGTGTATCTTTCATTTCTCAGAACGTAACAAGTTTAACCTTTTTTAGTCTTTTCCATAATGCTCTATGTTACTCCGTTTTCTAAAAGCTAAACAGTTAACTACTTGATAAATTCTTTCTTTAGCTATTTTGTTTGTGCTGAAGCCAGAGCCATGGGATTAGTACAAAGCTATAACAGTTTCTTTAGAAGGGTATTTCAGCTGATATATATACAGCGTGTGTACCATAACAGTTTAAATTTACATTACTCCAGCAAAGTTTTCCCACTGCAGAGAAGCTGGGTCTCTAAGAGTGTCAGAACCAAAGGGCAGCAACTGGCCCCTGTGCCCAACTGCTCCTGCAGCTCTTGGGAGCGTGCAATTCCTTCAGGGAAGGAATCCTATTCCTTAAATTGTGGACAAAGAGTTTTTTCACATTTCAGCTAGTTTATTTTGCAAGAGAAGCTGAAAAGCTGACAAAGTTACATGAACAATGCAAGAAAAATAAGCAAGCGTTTAATCTGCTGGAGTGTATGGTATCCTACAAATACAGACGGTATATGAAACCAAACTTGTCAGGATTTTCCTCAAAATAAAGTTAAAACAGGGATAGCAGCTGATTTTAACCGTTTTTAAAGACATATTGATATTTTTGATTTTTAGCAAAGGTGGGAGTTGTTCCTGTCAGGGTGGTCCCAGAAGACATGCCACAAACATGCTACAGGACAATTACAAACATTCAGCAAGGCATGGCTCTTGTTACCCTCTAAAAAAACTAGGTAAGGAGAGAGGGGGTAAAAAAATCTACCAAAAGCTTTGCTATTACTTTAACTACTTTGCAGAGAAAATGAAAAAAAGCCTTTAGAGACAGTCACTTAGGGACAGACCCGTAACAAATATTATCAGTATAAGGGCACTATATTGCATGCAAAAACATTTCATGTATGATGTTCGTTACAAAACTCTGCATGTCAGCTTTCAGACATAAGGACCCCATTCTAAAACAGTTTTGCATTGAAAATGAAATTCAAAACGTACTGTAAGATTTGACCAGAAGTAATCTAAAAGACAACTCTTTGGAATACTTCCCCAAGACACTAAAAATACTTTCTTTATTTCCAATTTCAACTCCAACAGCTATTCTAATTTCCTTATCACAGTCACAAGTCACGCAAGAAGATTAAAAAATGGTCTAAAGTTCAGAAATTAATTAGAGACAGGTTTCATGCGTTTGTGTCCCAGCAGAGTGATTTTGAGAGCAGCCCCAGCTGTAATTACAGAAGAACCTCGGAGCATTCCAGCCACTTGGAGGCAGAAGGGCACCATGGGTCTAATTTTGAAGCAAATAATGAGAAAGCTGAAAAGTATGACTCCATATATTTGGAATCATCTTGTGGTAATCAAGGTTACAGTTCCTTATATGGTGTGGAGAACACGAAGCACACACAGAAAAAGAGAGTATTAAAACATCGAGGTATAATGAACTGCAACTATTGCAAAAAAACCCCTAAAGATCCCCCATGGACCAGCCAGCAAAGCCCCTCACTTTTGTGTTGCCATGAAATGCAAACCTTGCCCTAAAAACAAGGCTGGTTACGCACCCGGCTTCCTAAACTGCGTAATTAAAACAGCGTAATCCGCCGGGAGGCATGAATGAATTTCAGGCAGATCCAACAGAAGGCAAAGCAGCCCTTCAGAAACTGCCAGCGAATGAAAGCAGAAATGGGGAAAAGGTAGGAGAAAAAGAAAAATCTATTTAAAGAGGTTGTAGTTGTCTCTTCCACCCCCCCTCCCCACCCCGCCTCTCTGCCTGTCTAAAGTTAGTCTGGCTTAGAGGATGCACTAACTTTCCCAATCAGTTTTACATTACAGCACAAGTCCAGAAATAGCTCGCAGCCGCCTTGGCCTCCAGCGCGGTTGCCATGACAATGGAACCACAGGGCTATAAATAGCTCATCAGCACCAAATCTTGTGAGACACATCTGGAACGGGGCCAGCCCAGCCCTGGCCTGACAAATAAAAATAGGCACAGGCGCTTTTCAAAGGCTGGGGAGAGGTACAATGCAGCTCGGCCGGCACAGAGCAGAGAAACGGGTCTGATTTGCGTGTTTGGACGAGATTTATTTGATAGACAGAAGCAGAAAAGTCCCTGCGTTCTCAACAGCCCTTCTCTAAGACAAACGGGCCTTCATTTTTGCAGCAAAGCCACACTGCTGCTGAATAGGTGACAAAGGGCCTTTTGCCAGCAGACCATTAAAATAAGGGAAAACAGAAAAAAAAGAGATCTTCAGAACTTCCCCTTCTATTTCGGTGTATTTTTGGCTGAAGGGTATTTCAACACTGTGCGTCTGCCCAGTGCTGGGATGGGACCCGGCTCATGGGTTCCTCAGTGCCTCCATAAGCCCATACAGGACGTGGGTTCCAAACGCCTCTGCCAGGCTGCAGCCATGGCTGCTCTCCTCCTCATCCTCACCCTGGCTGCTCTGGACCCACACTAGGAGCAAAACTATGGCTATGGGCAACGCCAACGCTACAAATCATCTCTGCGTGTGACTCAGGCCAGAGCTGAGCCAGGCAGTCAGAGGTGGAAGGCAGAATCAGTCGTCAAGGCACAACACAATCCCTTCCCCACGGCTCTGCTCAACAAAAGCGCCTTTAGAGCACGTGTTTTCCTTCACTTAGTGGGTGACAAAATACCGTATTTTTAGCACAGACTCTTGATCAACCCATTCAATTACCCCCAAATTATCTGTGTGGGAACAGAACGTTATATCACAAATGTTATTCAGTCTATTTGTCAATATTACCCAACAGAAGAGAGTTGTATAATCAAGAGATTCAGTATTTTCTGCCACATATGAAAAACGACCGTTCAGGACTCAGACTGAAGTTGTAAGACTTTGGTATTTCACAGCCACTGGAAGTGGCAGTCAGTGTGATACAATACAGCAAACATCACTCCTGAAATAAAACAGTTGAGTTGCTCTATCAAAAACCAATAGAGACTACAGATGGCAATCAAAAAGCTGCAACTATAAAATGCATGAAGGCACAGTGAAATCTCTGCCGTATGCCACAGAGGCACCCTGCACGCACCATCAGCCCACAGGATTCCTTTAGGTCCCTACACGGATATTTTCATTTCTAAAAATTCTAACTTCCACAGAGGCTGAAAGCTGTATGTAAACTTCCCTCCCCTTCCCCCGTCCTTTCACCACATCCCAGTTTGCTCATTTGCCATCTGAGCAATGGATGTTTCAGAAAGCAGCAGTTTTCACACAAGTATTTTGGAAAATGTAACATGCAACACAGCACAATTCAGCATTTACTGGTTTTTATAAAGATAGTTCAAAGTTATTGAAAAGTCTACAATAAACTGTGAGTTTTGATTAAAATTATAAATAAAAACAACTATGTAGATTTCTTCTTTTTTTCTTCCTTTATTAATTAGTATGAGACAGTGCTTTCTGGCTCACACAATGAGCTAACCTGTCCATTTTGTCTGGGAGAAAGATGAGAGGGAGTGGGCTGTAGAGCAGAAAACACTCCAAGGTAACCCAAACCTGGACAACACTCCCGTCCTTCAGTTGCGGGGCCACCAGAGCACCCCAAGGCGCCTGCTAGTTCCCCACTGCCATTAACCTTGGCCGGGTACTGCTACTGGATCCCTCCTCCTCCTCCAGTACCAGCTTTGGAGGGATGTGCCCCCCCCAAGCAGATATTTTCTCCTTTGTGCTTCCCACTGACCGGGAGCACATTTTATCCCGAACATCACAGCCTGTGCCTGCTTTCAAGTGAAACTTCCCCACCGATAACCAACACAAACCCCAAACGCTTGAGGCTGCTCCAGCCGCCTTCACTCCTACTTTGCGAACTTGTACGAAGGTATTTTCACACTCTCACAACTACCAAAACAGACCAATTAAATACAGCTCACTACTGCGTGCCTCCAAGGCTCACTCCACAATACAAGCCTGTATACGCCAAATAACTGCAGAACAGCCCTTCACCCCACCCCAGAAAATTACTTCACCATGCCAGGAAGAAACGTAAGCTGATCCAAGGCCAAGGTTGAGTACAGAAATGAAAGGTAACGATACGGATGAGCTCACTACGTCGCGATCCAATTCCAGGGCAAGCCCGGGGGGTGGGGAGGAACTTGGTGTGACTGAGTGGGGAAGAACATGGTGCAATCCCTACTAACTTTTTCTTTCTTTCAAGCAGGCTGAAAAACAGTGGAGAAAACTCATGGGAAAAGGTGAAGCAAATAAATATTCATGTGGCAAAAAATTCTCACTTCCCTTTGCTTTCTGCCTCTTCAAATTATCTTCCTGATTTTTGGTGGGTTGAACACAGGAGGAACGCAGATGATCTCACTCATGACACTATCAAATCCACTGCTTTAGATAACAGGATGTTTCTGTATACTATAACAATGTTTGCCTGCCTTAATTTTTACTTATCCCTAATAAAGAATCAGATTTAAAATAAAACAGTTCTTCCAAAATCAAACTATCAGTCATCTCCAATCCACGTGTTACTGGAAGTAGAAACAGTAGTGAACTGGCCCTGGAGAGTTCCCAGGGAAATCAAATCCCTATCAGGATGGTGGTAAGCCCATGCTCCCAAGGCTGTTCCACGACTTCCTTGTGCACTGCAGTTTGTGTCTTTCCTGACGTTTGATATGATTTTGGCCTTTTTTGACTCTGAAAAGACTTTTGCATTGAAGAATCCTACAGGAAAGCTGGGGAGGGGCTGTTTCTAAGGGCTTGGAGTGGTAGGACCAGGGGGAATGGTTTCAAGCTGGAAGAGGGGAGGTTTAGACTGGAAATCAGAAGTTCTTCACGATGAAGATGCTGAGACATTGGAACAGGTTACTCAGGGAAGTTGTGGATGTCCCCCCTGCAGAAGTGTTCAAGGCAAGACCGGATGTGGCCTTGAGCAACCTGGTCTAGTAGGGGGGTTCTCCTGCTCATGGTAGGGGATTTGGAACTAGATGGTCCCTTCTACCCTGAACCATTCTATGAATCAAACTCTCAGGAACTCCATCAAATGTGGAACCTTTTTTAGCTATTACAGCAAGAGCTCCAGACACTGAGGATTAGAATGTTTAACTGTATACAAGGAGTGAAAAGCTAAAGTCTAATACTTAATTGTAAGAGAGCATCACAATGTTTCCATGCTCTTTTACTATCTACGAAGCCATCAGGTTGGATTAGTGCGAATTCACGTATGGCTGACTGTGAATTTCTCTCACACTCTGTCTTTCCTTAAATATCCATGCTCTTAGTAGATCTGGAGCTTAAGGACATGGTTTAGCAATGGGCTTGGGACAGTTGGGTTGGTTGTTGGACTTGATGATCTTGAAGGTCCTTTCCAACCTGGAACTTACGATTCTCTATTTTTCACGCCTGTTTTCTGGGAGGTAGAAAAAGGTCTGTTTCTATGAACAAGGGGAGATATTGTTCTGTTGTAAGCTGATTTTAATTGCAAACTAAAGTCACACACAGCAGAAGAAACCAATGTAACTGCATTGCTGACTGCATTACTCCATTGCTCCATGAGGGCTGCACCTGCACAGAAACTTTTACAAAATATATGTAGAATCATTAGGACAAATGGATTTTCTTCAAGAGGTTTAAAAATATTTACTCCTAACTTAGAAACATGACACTGTTTAAGCAAAGTCATTTAAGCAAAAATCTATTTGATTAATTTTTGGTGGAATGAGAAACGCCTGAAAGGCCTCCAACTTCTCTGAGTTCAAATCGGCAATGAACACTGATTTTGTGTTCATTGTGTCTAAACAATTCAAACAGATGAACCTTACAGAACTTCTTTTACTGGGTTCCAACAAATTATTTCTATGAACCTTGTCCTCATGGCATTTAGCTCCCTCCAGTGCCACAAAACCACAGAATTGCGTAGGATGGAAGGGACCTCAGAGATTATCTAGTTCTAAACCCCTGCCATGGGCAGGGACTCCTCTCACCAGAGCAGGCTGCCCAGAGCCTGATCCAACCTGGCCTTGAACACTTCCAGGGATACAACAACCAAAACCTCCCAGGGCAATCTGTTCCAGGGGCTCCATCACTTTCAGCTGATTAAGATGATCAAGTACATAACGTTTTAAAATACGTAATCCTGACAAAATTAGTGCTATCCCTAAAAGCTAAAATAAAAATATGTTAATAATTTAAAATCTCGATAAAAGCAAATTCTCTCTAGAGCAGGGACCAGAAGAAACCAACCAGAAAGTAATGAACCAGAATAAAGCACAGGACCCATGCTGGCCAAAGAGCTAGATCTGAAATTGTAATAAAACTGTACTGAGCCACAAAATGCTTTGGAAGCCTTATTTATTGGTATCTGCACCATGCGTTTCAGATTATGAAAGAATTAATAAAGTACTTCATACTACTTTCCATACCTTGAAAAACAGAGCTGGCTGCAAAATCAGACAAATCAATGGTTCAGCCAGTTCCCACATTCTTCAGCTTTGGTTGACTAAACCCTGAGCACTGAAAACACAGAACAACACCCAGAAAACGGGCAACTTCATTATTAACACAAGTTTTAGAGATGGAGGTAGGCGGAGCTGACATGATCTCACATGACAGAAAAGGAATTCTGATCCTCAGACTGAGTTTCCGCAGGAACTGGGGAAGCAGTGATAGCTTGGGGAAGGAATCAGGCCCCTCAAGAGACCACAACAATGGGAGGACAAACCACTGTTGGGTTTTGAGCAGACTGGTTGGAGGACTTTTGATGCTTTAATACTACCGTACAAAGGTCCTCAGTGAAACAGTTCACATATATTTAACATGCAAGCATACAGATCCAGCACTGGAATCTTGCCTGCTTAGGGACCTTCCTTACTGAGAGCTTTGTTCAGTATTTTCAGAACTTAGGCTCTTTTACAGCAATTTTGACTGCTATCCTGCTCACAGGACACACAAGTGTTTCACTCAGTTCTTTTATGCCAGTGTCACACACCGTGCTTGCTGCAGGCACTCAGGGAGAGAACACGGGCAGTGCCTTCACAGGACTACCTGTCAATACCTGTTTGGGAACTGACAGTTTAAACCACTCCAGCAGCTCCCATTTCAGTTTTTGCTTTTCTCAGAGGCTGCTTTCTGTCCTCCACCCACCCCCACCCTGTTTTTTTTTTTAAACATTCTTTTTTCAACTCAGGAAAACAACTCCAGGACTCCGTCAAAGGAGGCTCACAGCCTGGCACCTAGCATTAAATGCATCTATGAAAAGCACCCTTCCCCTTCTGAAGTGAGTTATGATAGTACATGTTTCCAAGAAAAAGAATCATTTGTTTGATGACAAAATTTTCTATCAGAGATACTTAAAAATTATTTTAAAACAAGCAAGAGATACACAGAGCTACAATGGTGATTTTGTACTATTAACTCTGAGCAGGACAGGGACACTGGCTACTGTGAAAGTCACTGCCTTCCAGTATCCGTTTCTGCATTCTTTTGCCATACACTAAAAATGAAGAAATAAAATTCAAGTGTTTGTCTCTCCCAGGTACACACTGTGTTCAGGCAGATAAAAGATGCAAGAAATCAAGCTTGAAGCCAAATTCAAAGGCAAACTATAAAGGTGAACACATTACTTCTGTGGGAAAGCCATTCACAGGGAGTGACCACGTTTCTGGAGGAGTGCGGCTCTCCTTTATTCTCACAGAAACTTAACACATCAAACAAAAAGAACTGTCATTCATCTTGTCTAATGATTTCGCTCTTTGCTGAGATTTTTGCTACCTCTGAAAATCTAATACAGACCTTCGCTGTGCTGCCTGTGATAACATCAATACAGCCAACTGCATTTGAATACTTAGTGCTTTTAAGCTTTCACTTTTCAGCTTCCAACTGTGGACGCCTCACAAAATGCTGCGTCTTTACAAAGCTTTACAAAGGTTCACAAACAGCACTAATTTAGCACGTGACATTACAGACCATTTTAGCATCTTTCAAATAAAGGATTCTGTTCCTCTCTTTCCCACTGACCTGTTAAAATTACTTAATTCTAATTCTTATCATTCTAAAAATACAAACTCCTTTAAATCTCATCTCTCAAAACAGAAGTTCTGGGCCCCTCACTTCAAGGAAGAGATTGAGAGGCTGGAGCAGGTCCAGAGGAGCAGTCTGGTGAAGGGACTAGAGGGAAAGTCTGATGAAGGGAGGCTGAAGAAGCTGGGGTTGTTTAACCCGGAGAAGAGGAGACTCAGGGGGCACCTTCTCCCTCTCTACAACTACCTGAAGGGAAGCTCTTCTCCCAGGCAACTAGGGATTGTAGAAGAGGGCAGGGCCTGAAGTTGCACCAAGGTAGGATTAAGTTAGGTATTAGGAAGCACTTTTTCATGGAAAGGGTGATCAGACACTGGAATGGAATGTCCAGGAAAGTGGTGGATTCACCATCCCTGGAGGTGTTTAATACAAGACTGTATGTGGCACTTAGTGCCATGGTCTAGCTTATTGTTGTGATGCCAGGTCATAGGCTGGGCTGGATGAGCTGAGAGATCTTTTCTAGCCTCAATAATCCCATGATTCTGTGTTACACCCTCTAATAATTTGAATATCTGCAGAACAGACAGTATGATATACTCTATGTTTGCAAAACATACCTAAACATTTGCAAAAAGTATTTCTAAGCTGCATGTTTTAACAGAGAATTTAACATGAAGCATGCACAGGAAAAGTAAAATCCCTGACAAGGCACAACTGTAGCCTGTTTCTTCTCTCAGCAGAGTTGTGTCTGCTAGCTTCAGAACAGAGAGGTTTTCTATTGCAGTTCCCTGACTCATAGCCGAGCAGTCAGGTGCTGCAAAAGAAACTTAGACAGGACTGGAGAAGAGAGAAGCAGAGACTTGCATGGATGATGGATGATCATGTATGAAAGCTGCTGGAGTGCACAGGAAAAAAGGAGGTAAGGGGAAATCTCGGAAGGACTTTCAAAATCCCTTTTTCTCTAACTTACTTGAGACAGGGTTACAGTGAGGAAGTGATGATGCAGCTGTTTCAGGTGGAATTAGTTCTTTTTAAAGCACCCTTACTATTTATTATAGTTATATAAGTGTCCTAATTACCTAAACAATTACTATATTATCCATACAAAATAATTACTCTGCCTTACAACTTTAAGGCACCTCAACTGTATTCCTCTCCCACAGCCCCGGTCCTCTTCTGCTATGGGGCTCAGTGCTCCCAGGCAATGCCAAAACCTTGGCTGCAAACCACCCTTCTACTGAGGCTGAAGAGAACCTCTGCACTAAGGTACACTGCACAAAGCTCTGCTAAATTTACATTACTGCCACGTTCTCTGCAAACCTTTACTTTAGTCCTTCTAAGGGGGTAGGCAGAGAAAGATTCTAGCCATTATGGCTGTGAAGTAGGTACAAAATGGTGGTGTAAGTTCTACCTATGCATCCAGCATCAAACACATGGAAGTGAGAGGTGGAAAATAATTTCTTCTCAGCAGGCATTAATTCTGAAACTTCAGTGAGGCCGGTTTATGCTTTTCTATTCTCTTACACTGAAAATAAAATATCATAAAGCTATGAATAACAACTCATTTTTGCACCACAAGTGGGTGGACTCTCTGCTGCCCCCACCCTCAATCACTGCTGGGTAGCAGAGGATGCAAGGGAAAGAAAAGCCAAACCAAGGAACTCAAGGTGTGCATTCAAGATCCAAAAGATTTCCAGATCCCATTGGGTTACTAGGAGCTTTAAGATCCTGTAGAGAACACAGATATCTTGACCATCTATTTTTCTGCAGAGGGCAGTGACTCATGCTTGTGTTTTAAACAGCTGAAACCCTGAAACTAAATTATTTATTAGCAGATTAAAAATTTCCTCTTCTACATGAAAGAAACATTTAAACAGTCTCAGAAGAACAGAACTAAAACAGACACTAAAAATCATGCACAGGATTGCTGCAGTGAGAAGAAAGAGGAGGGTCCTAAGAAGGTATTTGTCTTCCCCAAATGTAGTGCTTATTCCTGCATCAACATACATTAAAGAGTTAGAAAGCCAGCTGGGGCTCTGGCTGCCCTTACAAAGCTCTGTTCAACACTCAAGCCTATTGTTTTGTACACAGACATCAAACCAGAAATCTTATAGTGTCTTAGCTTAGTGTCTTAGCTCATGGAAGCACTGAAGGATGTACAGCACCCTTCAGAGTTGTAGTCTTAGTGTCTAAAAGTTAGGGTCATCTGACTGACATTCACAGCCCACAGATCAGGTATGAAATGTGCAGTGCAAGGCTGTTCTGCGAAGTAGAACCACATGACAGCTCTGGTAGGACAATCCCAACTCATAGCCTGTACTGGCTCACCTATTGCTCTGACACCATAAACTAGAAAAGATGTGATTTAAAGAGTGCTGAACACAAATCAGGCTTTCCATTTGTTCTGCATTATTATAATTAAGAGTTTCCAGATCATGGTTTACACTAAAGCAGCAACAAAGACCAAAGACTGCAAGACCAAAGACTCAGATCAGATGGGTCAGATAGGGACAAAGTGTGGAGAAAAAGCTCAGTAGTTCTGGTGAAAGGAGGTGTGTTTTTGCATTACTTACATGCTATCTGTTGCGTATAATCACAGGACATACAAACATAACCACCGGGAAACACAGCTCTTACTACACTGCAGTACTTCAACTCCACTTCCTCTAATCAGCAGCAAACCATTACCATTCCCCACAAAAAAGGGGGCCTCAGCACAGCAACTGACCTGCTATACAGGACTTAATAATATGTGACTACTAAATACAGCCATTCGCTGTTGTCTTCTGTGTTTTTCACCTTAAGACATCTCTGCAGCATCTCTAACACATGAGCTGCCCTGTATTGATTGCGAAGCTCTAGATGAGTAACAGGTGCAGAGCTCCCAATACAGCTCTTTTCACTCACCCGCAGTTAGATAATCTAACTTCAGCCTGTTAGTGCTGCAGTGGCGGTCTTCATGTAAATGCATATGCACAGAAGCCCAAGGAACAGTGCCAAAAAGCAGAGAAGAAAATGAAAAACCATTCAAGATGCTAAGAAATCGTAACAGTATCACACACTGGAAGTTGAAGTACACAGATTTTTAAGGTAACAGCATTGGAGTACTAACATATCTTTCATCAAAAAATTAACATTCCCTCCTTTGAATGAATCCAATTAGAGAGACCTGTGCTTTAATACCACATCTTACGGTTTTCTTTCTTTGCTTAAAGACAATACAATGGCGGACACAAAAAGCCTGATACAATCTACATCCGGGTCACTGACTCTCTTGATTGTGGCTCCAGACACCAAGCCTTTGAAAAGGAAAAAAATACCACACAGCAGAGTCCCACATTGCTCTGCAGCAGAACTGCTTCCTGGTAAGCACATACATTCATTTCTACCAGCACAAGCTGCACAATTTTAGCAGCTGCAGACAAAAATAAAGAAAGATTCATAAAGAGAAAAATACCTTCAACTAGCATCATGACTGAAACGTGCAACTTCCCTAATGCGTTTCTGATCTCTAAGGGAAACTGCCATCCATTCATATTGACGTGCATGTGTCTAACACTGAAGAGTGTAAGTCTGTTCGAGTTTTCTGCATGTCCAGTGTTAATCCACTACAATGCTTTGTGGTCTGGATGTTAGGAAAAGTGTGAAACAGTTCAGAATTCAAAAGATACACTATTTACATGTGGAGACTTCAACCTAATTCATCCCTAATCCATGGACGGATTCTGGTAATTACAGAGTTTTGTTTCAAAACCCTGCCACAGTTCATACCATCTAAACATAGTAATTGTCACTTTATCTCACAATCTACACAGTGATTTCAATTATGCACAACAAAGCGTCTGCTCATGAGAACTGAACAGAGAGGGTAAATCACACCCCTCATAATAATAGTAACAAACCTGTGTTCATTAGTGTTTGTTTGTTTTCAAAAGGAATCTGTTGAATTATTACAAACGTCCTACACAGACTGGTGAAAGAAGAAAAATGTACTGGGTGCGGCATGAACCTTTCATTTGTAAGACGCATCTTGAGGGAAATCAGTTTCATATTCTTCACGGCCACGTGACTTTATCAGAAACCCACAGCGCACAGTTCTACCACAATTAGCAGGACCTTCTTAAATGCAGCCCAGAAGAAACCTCTGAGAGAAACAAACATGTTTCTCACCAGGGTCAGAGCTGAAATGGAGGTACCAGCCTCTGCATGGAGCAGCACAAATCCTACCTATTTTTAGTTCACAATTCCAATAGGAGAACAGCTGGGAGTCTAATGAAATTATATTGGTGACAAATTTAATGCACCGAACACTAAAGTTATTATTTTTAAATAAAGTTCCTAATTACCTTTCAAAACAAGAAGTAATTAAGCAGCAGTGGAGCTACAGCTTCCCAAGCATCTCTAAGGCTTGGCTCAAATCAGATTGAAACTGGGAAATGGCTCAACACCTTTCTGATCCTAAAAATTGGTTGAGGGCCAGGATCAGGGTTTGGTTGGATTGTTGGGTTTTTTGTGGTTCTTTCTCCTAGTTTAATGAAAGCAGTTCTGCATTGACCTGTCCAGTCCTGCCTTGCCCTGTTTTTCCCTGCCTGTTCCCCACTTATCCTCCCTACGAGCAGGGAATGCCTCTGTGCAGCTGCACGACTTGCTACCTGCCTGCATGAGTCAATGTGGAGACAGAAACAGAAACAGAGCTCGTAGTGTCTGGGATGAGCTGGCAAGAAGGACAAATGATAAACTTTGTTCAGCTCTGTGCCAGACAGTGAAGTACTCCAAAGGCAATGGTGAAGGGTCAAGGAACACACCTAGCAAAGAGCTTTCTGAAAGAGAATGGAAGGATTCATAACACTGAACACACCACTATTTGCAATTTTACTGAACAAGCCACGGAATCGCAGACTGTCTTAGCAACCTGCAAGATCATGAAGTCCAACCTTCAACTCAGCACTGCTAGATTACCCCTAAACCATGTCCCTCAGCACTAATCTAATATCTCCAAGGTTAGCAACTCCACCACCGCCCTGGGCAGCCTGTTCCAACGTTTGATAATGCTTTTGGTGAAGAAATTCTTCTTAGCATTCAGTCTAACCCTCTCCTGGTACAGACTGCAGCCATATCCATATCCTCTGGTCATTTCACACTCCACCAGGGAGAAGAGGCTGTCCCCCTCCTTGCTCCAACCTCCTTTCAGGTAGCTGTAGAGAGCTATTAAGGTCTCCCTTCAGCCTCCTTTTCTCCAGGCTAAACAACCCCAGCTCAACCCCAGTCCCCTCAACTGCTCCTCCCAGGACTTGTGCTCTAGACCCTTCATGAGCCTCACTGCCCCTCTCCAGACATGCTGCAGCACTTCAGTGTCCTTGNACTGCAGCCATATCCATATCCTCTGGTCATTTCACACTCCACCAGGGAGAAGAGGCTGTCCCCCTCCTTGCTCCAACCTCCTTTCAGGTAGCTGTAGAGAGCTATTAAGGTCTCCCTTCAGCCTCCTTTTCTCCAGGCTAAACAACCCCAGCTCAACCCCAGTCCCCTCAACTGCTCCTCCCAGGACTTGTGCTCTAGACCCTTCATGAGCCTCACTGCCCCTCTCCAGACATGCTGCAGCACTTCAGTGTCCTTGCAGTAAGGGGTTCAGAACTGAGCACAGTTATGTTCAATGTGTAGCCTCACTAGTGCTAAGCACAGGGGCACAATCACCTCCCTACTCCTGCTGGCCAAACTATTTGTAATACATGCCAGGATGCTGTTGGCCTTCTTGGTCACATTGCTGGCTCATGTTCAGGCAACTGTCAACCAATACTCACAGATCCCTTTCTGAAGTGCAGCTTTCCAGCCACTCATCCTCAAGTCTGTAGCCTACCATGGGGATGTTATGACCCAAGTGTAGGACCTGATACTTGGCTTTGTTGAACCTCATGTACCTTGGCTCATCAATCCAGCCTATGTAGAGCCCCCCTACATACCTGCCCAGCTTGGTGTCATCTGCAGACTTATTGAGTGCGGCCTCAATCCCCTCATCCAAACAATTAATAAAGATATGAAAGAGAACAGGTCTCAGTACTGACCCCTGGGGAACACCACAGGTGATGGGGCACCAGACAGATTTAATTTCATTCACCAACACTCTTTGGGCCTGGCCGTCCATCCAGTGCTTGTCCTGTGCAGCCACAGCCTGTACCTTATACCAGCCTTGTGCCCTAGGTTTCTGAAGGAAGATGCTGTGGAAAACAGTGTCAAAGGCTTTACTGACGTCCAGGTAGACTGTCCACAGCCCTTCTCTCATCCACTAGACTGCCTTGCTGTAGAAAGAGATCAGCAGGATCTGCTTTTTAAAAATCACAGTAAGTCACATAAATCATAGTAAAATGACTTGTAATCTGGCACTGTCTTCTCCAAATAGCTCTTTAAAACTAGACATTTTAATTATGAATCCCTTGTAACACATTCTGACAGTAGTAAATTATATTTGTAACCTCATGCAACACTGTTCCACACTTCATTCTTCATACTACGTGCCTTAGCTATGAAACAAACTTTTAACAACAAGAATAGAGAATTTGAGCTAGCACTGAAAACACTGATAACACATCCCAACATCTGCATTTTAATGTGATGTAACAGGATGCTAGAGCCTGGAATGGCCATTTGGGAAATACATGATCTATGATGGTGTAAGGGGAAGGAAAGATCTCTAAATCCATCCTCCCACCACTTCTACAAAATCACTCAATTGTGTCAAGATTCCTGATGACTTCACTATACTTCATGGCATTACTACCATGAAAGATTGAACAATAACATCCTTCACTCATCTGATTTCATTTAAAACCTTACAGAATCTACATCATTCAAAGGATTTTTTGCAGATCTAAGCTGTTTGCATTCTTCTTGAACACAAGACACATGAAGAGATTCTTCTTGAAGAAGAGATGTAAACCACCATTTTAAGGGGAAACCAAGTTTTACCAAAGTCTGGTCTTTAATAACAGAATGTGCTCATCCTAAAGCCATCTGCCTCCACAGAGCAGAGGGGAACAGCAGGTATTCCAGCAGTAGTGGAGTAGCGGTGGTGGAAAAGCCATTCAGGCTGCACCAAGAAACAACTGAGCCTGAACACCTTAACTGCAAACTTCATGGCACACATACTGATAAGCAGAACTAATAAAACAACGATCAGTAGACCTGAGCAAGATTGGTTCACTCCTGAGCCTCCACTTCATGAAAGAACATCCCGAGAATGGCTGCTCTTTATGAAGCTATGTAAGAAGCCTGCCTTGCCAGCTAACAAAGCTTCAAGATGGCTCTTTTCTACACTGTCCCCGATTTATAACAGGGTAAATGACAAACTAAATCCAACTGAGAGGCTTTAATAGCAAAAGTAGTGGACAGTGTGTTCTAGACACCAGCTTCAGCAACTCTGCAAGTTTTACCAACACTAGCAACGTATGAACAAAACTGGCAGAGAAGCACAATTCACATGTATTCTGCATGTATACTGCCTCTTTTATTTATACAAATTACATGAGGGGCTATTAGGGGGGATTTATTGCAAAACCATTAATCTCTCAGCAAAGATCATACAGCATTTCCCAGTCACCTGAACAGGGCAGGCTGCTGCTCCTTCCAGCACCGCACTCCCTTGGCAGACCCTCCTCCCGGACCCAAGGCTTTTTTCCTCCCCCAGCTGCCACAGTCTTGCTAAAAATAGGTTTCCAATAGCTTTTACTGTGGCTGAGGTTTACATAAGCCCTCTGGGGGAAGGGGAACCTTGCAGAGCACCCAAAGCACTACACAGCCTTCACAGAAAATTTACTGGGCAGCCAACACGTTTCTAGTGTAAATTACCATGCAAGCAGTGCAAACCTTCACCTGCATAATGAATACACACACAACAACTTTGCTTTAGGAGTGGATATCCTTCTCTGAGGCTTAGTGTACCACAAAGCAGAATTACATTTATCTGTAACAACCGATACTAACATGTTCCATTACAAAACCAATGTATAATATGCTAATCAGTTCAAACCCAGTGTTTCCAATCACAGAACTTATCGATGGCAACCTGTCCGCAAAATTACTCATCACACATAAAATTAGCTAGCAGCTACTTTCAGTTTATTTAAGACTTAGCCATATAATGTAAATAGTACTTAGAGAATACTTAAGGTTCAGCTTCAGTTTGACAGAACTCATTGACCCAGAGGGAGTTTAATCTTAATTTTTAGCCTGCCCCTCCTGAAGCATGGATTATATAGCCATGCAAAGCACATGGTCTCAATAAACTTCCAACCCTGCTAGGAAATTACTATTAAGGTACTGCAGACATTTTGTCAGAGGTCTCTCAGAAACAGTAAATTCAGCAATACTTGTGAATGCAGGCAAGCACCCAGATAACAGAATTTTAAGTCCCCAGTGAAGAAAAAGCTTTGCTGTGTGCATCGTGAAACAATGGAGTTCAATGAAAAGGGCAAGGAAGAAGAGAACATGCAAGTGAACAGCATCAAGCACTCCCTATCCCTGGGACTGACAGGTGTGTATCTGCAGTGTTTCAGTTCAGCGCGTAACTGGGAACCAAACCCAGTGCTTTCACACTGCAGAAGCAATTGTACTGGCCTCATCTCATCCTTCTGTCAGAAACTTTCAGTTGCCTCCTATATTTCAGAACACCATTGCTTTTAATCCTTTTTTTAAAGAAAGCCTTTAATGAAGTTTTAAAATATCTTTTTAGATCTTAGTTTGATATTCTCCTAACTGCCATCTTCTAATCTTAAAATGCTCATTTTGTGCAGCAATACAGAGCTCTCATAAAGAACAACCCATGCTCCAGAAGCTGTTGTGCTTGCTGATAGTGAACACCAAAACCAGAAGATGCCAAAATCAGGAAAAAAGTTCCAGCAGCAGATCACCCACCAAAGTGAGTAAGGTGCAAAATCTTAAAGGCACCAGTCACATCTGCTTCACATTCATGCACAAGGCATCACCCCACTTCAGCAAGCCAGTTCCTAGAGGAGCAGCAGCATTCACTGGGGCTTTCACCATAGCAGCCAGGCCTGACAGGTCCTCTCCCTTGGCAGCACCCACAGCCAGCTCAGCAGTCAGTACTGCACCCCACAACAGACATCCTAGTACACAGGTAATGCAAAAATGATGCAATCAACACTGTGATCCTTCTTGTTTCCACAAGCATTTATTTATAGCTTGCCCTGTATTTTGCCTACAGATCTTCCTCCTGATGGAGAGATTCCTAGTGAAACCTGCTCCAGCTCGTATGGGCTTTTCATTCTGTACCATGTTGAGTTGTTTGTTCACATTACAGCTTAAAACAAACCTCATTCTTTCTCTATTTGCACAAAAGGATTTTACAAAAGCATGAGAGGAATGGATGAGTGAAAATTCTCAGGAACAAAGACAAGTTATAACAGCCACTTTGCCTGATTCTCAACACAGGTATAGTTTTTATACTTGCTACTGCAATCCAAGAGCACTGTACAGCCAAGTCCTACACTATCAATTCAAGATGATGTTTACTGTTTTTTAACAAAGATATAGGAATTTTACAAGAGAACTAAGTGTATTTTCTAAATTAATAGGCAAAACTTCAATAAATCCTAAAACCTAGTACATACCAGGTGCTAACAACATTACAGAGTTAAAATAAGAGGAAGAGTTGCGTATATGTAACTTCTTATCCTACTTCACTTATCGTAACACAGACTGACCATTATCTGACTTCACAAAACTCAGAGCAACTAATGGCACTGTGCAGACAACAATTTACTCCAGTTACATGAACTTTGTTGAGAACTGAGATTAGAAGTAGTTTCACTAGCAGCATACAGAGCTATTTTTAGGGTGAATTTGTTGTGCTTTCCCATACCATAAAAAAAGTGTGCCCAGTGACAAGAAAAACCCCCACTGGAACAGGAAGAAGGGCAAGACCAGCTGTGAGATGTGTGTGCAGTCAAGACACACAAGAGTTCTGGGTATTCAGCAGTTACACAGCTCTGCCAATTGTCTAACTTCCTGAACATGTCAAACCTCAAAAATGGAGACTGTCCTGCAGTAAATGCACCACTTGTGTGTTTATCAGCTTTGCACTGGTAGTCCAATACAATCTTTACTGCAACAGTGAGATCCCCTCACTCCAGGAATGCGTGGCATCGCTTAAAGGATGAAAGGCTGCTCGGCAGAACGCCAAGGAATCTATGCAATCAGCTATATTTACGAAACCTGCTGTTAATGAATTAACTCACAGTAGGAGAAACTCCTTCGAAGGATGAATCCGGGCTATTGAATTTTTCTTAATCTTTACAATCATGAAAGAAAACAAAGTAGTGTAGCAATGCAATGCTAGTAGCTGCGTTTAATGATCTTGTGTAACAATGTGACATACTAATTTCTTGAATAAATTATCGTGCGTCAAGCCTGTAACAGCACTGATTAACCACTCAGGAGGGACTCTGCACTGAGTCAGGGCTCTGGGCACATACACAGCATCTTGTTTTTATAGTAATTGTAGTTTGTAAAATACTGGTCATTTTAATTACACGGAAAATTTTGAAGTCTCAAAACATAAGTAAAATAATCAGCGAAAATCAAGTCTACACTTCTCATTGATTAGAAGTAGGAAACACTGCTTTTCAGAGTGGCAATTCTTTAGCTGTTTTGCATCACTAATGCCAAGTAGGTTTAGCTTTAGATATTATTATGTGTTCAAATCACTGTTAGGTTCAGAACAAGAACCCTGACAGTGGAGTTTCTGAATTCTCATTCTATTACAAACCCTTACTTCCCAACTGAGCAAGAGACCACTGCGATACTCAGACCACCTCTGCCAAAGCCTCAGAATACAAAAGACTTTTCCCCCCTATATTTCTAGCATATTCTCTCACACAATTAATGCCAGAAAAAAACGCTTTTAGGATAGGAGAAGGAAACAGTGCAAAGGAATGGAGAGATCTGTTGCAATTAAAATGCAGAAATACTAAAGTTGAATTAATAGAGGGCTCTGACTTATATTCCATCTCATGCTGTATCGCATTTCAACTCCTCCCCTTTACTCACAGAAAAATTTCACGGCATCTTAATTTGTACATTTGCAGAGAGTGGCGCCACAGAAACCAAAGGCAAAACACAGGCAGGTATCAGAAATAGGTTGACTTAAGTAGTCCAGATATTGCTGAACCAAACGGTGTTGAAAACAATTTAAAAAACATGCATCTGACATTTGCCTAAAAAGATGACTATTTGATTTTCTCTTTTATAATTAGAAAGCTCAAGGCTTATGCCCATTATGTCATGTATCTGTATATTTATTAGATGTTTAAAATAATTTGATGATGTAAGCATAATATTCTTTATCAAACAACAGTTTGCCATTTTTACCACTAGTAACAAGGAGTCTGTTATTCCCTTTAGTGAATTAATTTTAACTCTGTGGGTATAAGCAAACCCCCAAGAAACTGGGCCACAGAGAGACTTTGCCTAATTCAAACTGGATAGAGTAATCTTAGGAATGCCTACTCTGAGCAAATGGTGTGGTCATGAACTAGTTACCAAAGCAAAGGAAGAGCTGTTGCATGAGCAAATGCCCTGCTTCCACATAAAAGCCAATGTTCCACTGAGAAATTAACATCCATTTCCACTGAAACAGGCACCCAAAAATGCTAGCACTGTCTTTTATTCTTGACTCCTGCAGACATCAGCAAGTGATACACATAACATGAAAGGCAAAGTGTGACTATGTGGATGCAAGACTGGGCCAAGAACTAGGCAAGAAGTTCCAAACCAATTTTATCATGATCAGGTTAGCCCTGCCTCCAGCTGAAGGCAAATCCCTAATATTTACTAGGCACAGAGAGGAAGCTGAATCGGCAGCCAAAGGCCAGAAAGGAACTAACACATTAACAGATGTGTGGAACAAAGGAGAAATAAAAGCAGCAAAAGAATGATGATGACGAGTGGTGGTGGGGTTACAAGTGGTAGAGTGAGTGCAAGCAAGAGGCAGAAAAAGTTAAACCCTTTTACAGCAATTCAGAATGATGTGTTCAGCACCATGCAGACCTCAAAAGCCTGTGGTATGACTTAAATTATTCAGAGTTTGGATTTGTAAAGGTCTTTCTGCCATTATGGCTCATCACTTCTAGTAGTTTTACTTATCAGTGCTCCTTTAAATCATAGAACTCAAACAAACTATTCCAGGGTATCTTTCATTTTATTTTTGCTTCACATTGAGCTGCAATTTATTTTTAAGACAGAGAAGTTTATCTGGGGTTGCGTGTAGCTTGAAATTATGAATTTATGATTAGCTGTGACAACAGTGGGAACATGTGTTGGATTCATAATCTGTTTACTGGCTAAATTTAGGTAATTTGGTTTTCCGAGCACTTGCCAACAGGCACATCCCTGCTAACGACAGCCAGCAAAAAAGGGCAGACCCATGGAGTAGTTGGGTAGAATTCAGCTACTTATATATTTGTACTACTTTTATTGGTACTGCTTCATTAAAGTCATGCAAAGACAGGAATCACTGTGTTTCCCATCTTCTACAGCAACCTATTCCTGCACCTAATGTCACCCTGGATTGCAAACAAAATATAATCTGATTGTTGTGGGGTTTTATGTGGCTTTGTGGGTTTTTTTGAAATTGAAATTTAACCTTGTTTAAAACATGATTCTCTGCTCCCTCATGCTAAAGAAGATAGGGAAAAGACCATAATCCATTCCTCAGTAAGTGCCCTGGACTAAAGTAAGATAGGCTTTCTAATCATGACTATGGACTGGAAGTTAAGATGATCCGCATGTATTCCTTTGTTTTCCAGAGAATACACTCAGAATCAGAGATGCTCATGGATTCAGATCAGCGAAAGGGGACATGAATATTATTTTTCCTCACAGGAATGTTTAACAATACAATTGTTAGTGTCCATAAGAAGCTCATGTATGCCAGGAATATACACCAGGGAAACTCCTGCCCTGCTTAATGTGACTGTGCAGAGCAGACACAGCTAGCAGAGCTGGAGGAGATAAGGGCAACTGCTTTGCCAAAATC
Organism: Upupa epops; assembly: GCA_013397515.1. Lineage (NCBI taxonomy): Eukaryota > Metazoa > Chordata > Aves > Bucerotiformes > Upupidae > Upupa > Upupa epops. The sequence continues at coordinate 386,045 of VZRI01007808.1, forward strand.
CTATGAGGTAGAAAGTAAAAAAAACCCCAAAACAACTAATAAATAACATGAATAAGAAACTAGACTAACACTAGTACCACTGACTATTTAAAAAAGGTGAGACTTTCAGCAGTCATACTTTATTACTTGTTCCATGAAGGAAACTTTGTCATGAAGTAAAATAAACATGGAATAAAATCATTAAGCTCTTCGATTTGGGCTCTTAATTCGTCTCTACAAGTCTGCAAATCCAGAAATAAAACACACCATTTTTTATAAAAATACAAAGACTTTACAATGCATAAACAATTTAGAAATTAAAAAACCAGCTCGTCCGCATCTGCTGATCCTTTAGCAGCCCTGTGCAGCAGCCAGCTAATCGCCACACTCCCCCCTTTCTTTGATAAGTATTTGAAAAACAAACATCTTAAAAAATACTTCTCATAAAGCTCTTGTGGAGCCTGGCACAGTTTCAAGCCATCTGAGTGGCTCTGCCGGTGCTGAAGTTTGAGAAATGCAACTCTGCACCCAGACCAGCCACATTCACAGAGCTCTCTCCTTCCCTGAAATGGCAGGCGACAGGAGAAAAGAAGTCGGGGCAGGCAGCAGGAAATAGCGTGAGAATGGGCTCCTCATGCTACTTCCAGCCCTTCCTGATACTGGAGGGTGTGAAATGGGTTGCAAAGACTGTCTCTCACATTATTTCCTTTTCCACCCCAGCCAAAACCAGGAAGCTCCAGCTAGGAGATACACAACAAAAGCCTAGCCTAAAGTGCAGCACTGAATCAAACTGGTGGGTAAGGAGCCTTACTAAGCCATGGCTAACTAAAGCAAATATTCAAGAATCTGTGGGCACAAACTAATATTAGCAAGTCTAGAAAAAATCACCAGGAGGGCTTGTGTACCCAGAGTTTGCTTTTGATTTTCTACACAGTCCAGTGGCCACTGACATCAAAGCAATTTTCTTCACGCTACTCATAGACTTTGGCTGGGACTGTACAGAATAGGGCCGTTGGCTTTTGTGCCCCTGTGAGAGAGATCCTACTTACTCCAGCCACCCTGCTGTGTATTTATCAGGCTTTAAGAACAGACCTTCTACAATGAAAATCATGGTAGAGCATTAGTGACAACACTGCTTCAAAGAGATTCTGATTGTATTTGACAAGCGCGTCTTGGCACATTACAGTGGAAATGGCTCCTATATAACTAAGCAATATATTCTACATAAAATGCAATCCTGTACCTCCAAGGAAGAAATATGAAGGACAGTAAATAACCTCAACAATGACAAATTTTCTATATTCTAGATACTTCTGCATTCTTCTGTTTATTGTTAGTTGGGAGTGGTATCCCACAGCAGCTCCAGCACAAACGTTCATTCTCTTCTCTATACAGCCCTGTAAGATTCAAGAGCAATGAAATTGGGTATCCTTTTTGATATTGCTCACTCCTCACAGGTAAAGTATATTATTCTCACACAGAAACTAGTGATGTCCTCACTAACTATATTGTTCTAAAAGCAGAATTGAAATTAATTACTCAGTAAGTTCAGTTTAGAAAAGGGAAACTGTCTCCTTTACTTTCTCTGCCTGTCAAGACTGTAAAACATGCCTAAGCAGGAAGTACAGTAAAGCTCCCGATGAGCAGAGGCAGTTAGTTACTCTTTCAAAATGAACAGGGTTCCCCAGAAGTGATATTTTCATACAGCCAGTAAGCGTGAGGATAAAGGTCAGGATACCAGAAGGGCTGTCCAGCAGATGAGATCATTCGCCAGCCCTTCTAGCTTCACAGTTCCGAAGACCACCACTGCAGTTAAATGAAAAGTCAGGACAGTACCTGCGGCTTTTGGTAGTTGTCTTTTCTGAGGCAATGCAGCCTGCCTGGACCATGGTGAACCAATTACAAAAGCAGGTATTAATATTCTCTTCTCATGGGGAGACACTAACAAATAAGTAAGAATTGACATTACTACCCAGGAGCTGGTGAAAACCACCCTGCCATATTCTCTAGACCTACATCCAAGTTAGGGAGTTTCAACACATCATTACACTTCATTCCCGTTTTCCTGAGAAAGGACAAGCAGCAAAAAGCAGCTCTGCTGAGAGAAACAGACAAAGAAGAGAGATGATAGAATATGAGAGTAAAGGCCAACAAGGTGGGTATCCTATTGGGAGTCTCTTATAGACCATGCAACCAGAACAAAGAGGTGGCATTCTACAGGCGACTGGCAGAAGTTTTGCAATCCCTAGCCCTTGTTTATATTAGACATTAAGAAAAATTTCTTAATGGAAAAGAGTGGTCAGGGGTTGGAACAGGCTGCCCAGGGAGATAGTGTCATCATTATCCCTGGAGGGGTTCAAAAAACTTATAGATCATCACCTGTAAACACTGTTTAGAGGGCATGGTGGCATTCACTGATGGTTGGACTGGGTGATCTTGGAGGGTTCTCTTCCACCCATAATGATTTCATGATTTGTGTAGGTTTGGTAGAAACATAAATATTCACTTTGATATTAACATTTCTGAAAGCCAAGCAAAGCCCTGAAGATACATACTCCTCACTGCTCTGCTAAAAGACAGACAAAACTGATTTTTAAACATTTGGCAGAATCTCTTTGCAAAGCTTCCTATATATAACCATGTCATTTCTAAGAGTGAAAAAACAACTTGGTAGAATGCTAAATGAGCCCATACCAAGAGAAACTTTACACCAAATCATTCACATCTCAAAGAAATGACAGCTTAAACCAAACAAGAAACAAATAAAGTTAATTTTTGTGAACTAGCTACAGTTCTTAGAATTTTAAAGTAATTCAGTGAACAAATAACCCATTAACACCTAAAAATTTATACAACTTTCAAGAGCAAGAAGAGATTTTTAGAAGGTGAAATGATCTTGAAAGGGAAAAGCTACTTTTCCACCTTTCATTTTAATCAGACCTTTTCCATGTTTTAAATGGGAGCAAGTGTTTAGAACCCAAGACTCTTCTGTGACAGAACTGACAACTTGGTGTGCACAACTTTCTCTTCTATTAGCCCTAATGACAGTCACTTGCACATTCAAAATAAAATAGTCTTCCCTTGATAAACCTCAGCTACATTTGATACATTGCCATTGCTGCAGTTTTTCTAACTGTGCTCCCCAGGCTGATTTCAAGGTATCAATCATGTCACATTTTATTTACTGCACCATCAAAAGCACCAGAAACACTAAGAAATAACAAAGTTAACAATTAGACAACTCCTTCTGTTAGAACATAATATCATACACTTTACTATCTAATTGAGCAAGTATTAGAATGATCCGATCTTTTTAGGACGAGACAGCAGTGGTATCTTGGAAAAAAATGTCTGTAATCTGTCAGCAATGTCCAAGGTTTATTTTAGGCACAACAGTCTGTGATGTAGAATTAAGTGTTCCACTAGATGGAGCAGGACGGTACAACCATCATGAAGGCCACCCCCCCGGCCCTGCTTTCTGACCCATGAAAAAGTCAATGTCCAGCAATCAGGGATGATAAGAAATTTAGCTTTCTTCTGTGCATACAGGGCAGAAAAGAATTAGTTTGTCTTCCAAAAAAGGCAACAGAAAAAACCCCTTAGTACTTGACAATATTTACTTCTTCCTGTCAGAGAAGTTGGCTATTAACAAACACTAACCAGAACCAAACAGATAACCAAACACTACCAGAAATAAAACTAGCTGTTCCCCACTTCTATCAGCTTTAAACTAGAAGACCAAAGCTACTGGATAGTCAACAGAAACTGAAAATCTTGTAGTATTTTTTATTTTGCAGCAACTGAACTTGCAGAAAGATCCATGCCAAGTGATCAAACAGTCACCTAATACAAAAGACACCGTTACACATCAAACAAATTCGCATTAGAAACAATGGCAAAACTTCAAAGAGACTCTTAAAGATCTGGAGCCGTCCAAGTCATAGTAAAATTATCTCCCTGCTCTCTTTTCAAACAAGGCTAATTGTTGATTTATATTTAGGTCTACCTGATTACACAAAATCAAGAACCTTACAAATTTTACTTCCTTTTCATTAAGAGATGCAGCAGCAGACAAACATCATCACATGAAATGAGAAACCTGCATTTTCTTGACCATTACACCTTCTTTCAGCTTCTCCAAAAGAAGCAGGGAGAATATAAACTAACAATGAACAGCTTAACCATTAATTTTCCAAATACCAGTCCTGCAATTCTTGAGTACACACAACAGAAATACCAGGAATAGCCACAACTATCTCAAACATCTTGCCAGAAAAGATTCTGACCTGTATGTTACAAATCACTGCCGATGTGCAGCAGTCTCTCATGACAATACTAATTATCACAGTGGTAACAGCAGGAGAATGAATCATTCTCAGATATGTGCATGAAGGCACACAAGCAGAAGTCTTGGTAACAGATCACAAGAGGCTGCCCTCGCTTTGTTTTCAGATAAATAAGCTGCACTATAAACAAAAGGTACAAACAGGGGCACGTTTTATACCAACTCACTTTCTAAATTACTAACATTTGTGGCAGGACCAGAAACTGGCTTTTGGAAGAAGCAGAAAATCTACACTTGGAGACAACTGTCCAGTAAATTAAGGTGGTAGTCTCTCCTGAGACCATTTGTAAGCTTCTTCCAAGAGGTTCAATACAGGCATGTAACCTTACACAACACCAGGTTCTCCTGCCTCTGTGCGAGAATTTATGATGGCGCATACACTCCTTTCCCAAGGCAATGAAAAGCGAGCATCAGAATTATACAAACCACTGCCATTAGCATTCAATAAAAGCCCTGTGTGTTGTAGGCAAAGCAGAGCAGAAGAGGAACAGTACTTACTACTGTGCACAATCAATGAGTTGATATTCATTAGATCTCTCATAGCAGGCTTTCACACCTTCATCTTGCCAAAGTGTTTTCGTATGTTCATAGAACTCCTGCAAAGTAAAAACAGCATTAGCAGAATGGATTATTTATTAAGAGATCCAGGTCCTGGTTACGTATAGCAACCACTGTAAGAACAGTAAATGGTAACGCATTTAACAAAAAGACTTGTAACACTGTTTTGTTTAGAACATGACTACAAGTTCAGTTGGCTTTCTTTGTTGTTCTGTAACACTGTAGAAGCTGCTTCTCAACCATTCTGAGTCCAACTATATACTGGAAAACTTTTCCTTAACGATAATTCCAACAGCATTTTTATTAATCCATACTATTCAGTAACATTCGTCTCTTAATTCACTGTCCCACTGCATGTTATATTTATATGACTGTCAATATTCTGTATATTCTTCCTGCAGTGAAATATTATTTCTCTAATTCTTACAAAAGGTATGAAATGGTGATTACTTTTGATTTGATTTTCAAAGTTAGGAAAGAGGATCTTCAGGGACTGTAACAGACATTTGTAACTTACTTAATGCTGTATCACTAAAAATACTTGCTTGATTTATTCTTTTACAGTGTGGAAGGATACTGAACTACAGAAGAACTACAGAGACACAAAGCTAGATCAATTGTGTATTGACTATGACAACCTTAAAAATCATAATCCAAGCTACAAAAGCAGACAGCCAAAACTGCAACACTTCTGTTGAACCTGTAAAATAGAAGCCCTTTCTAGTTTATATACAGAAGATACACTTTGGTTCCAACACTGGTTCTGGTAAAGATTAATAATCTTGGTTCTGGCTAAATTCTAAGAACTTCAAACTGACTCAGAAAGAACACCAGCAGTCTAGTGACACTGCTTTTATGAATGGCCCCATGGATGTTCCTTGATCACCTCTCACAGCTTCTAAGTGGTTTGGACTAAATATTCTGGTGTTAGGTGGCTCAGGTGACTTATTCCAAGTCAACTTGTTTGAATCCAAGACATGACATTTAAAACATTTGTTTTATTTATCCTAGTTCTCCCCACAACCTTTTTCTTTGCAGCAGGAATAGTTTAAGGAAAAGGAATATATCAGTTTAAAGAGCTATTTTTATTACCTCAGGGTTCCTCCATTAAATACTCTTTGGATTGGCTGCTGCTTGAGATATCAGTCTCTAAGTGTCTGTTACTTTCAGTGTAGTACAGTGTAGTAAAACGACAGAGGTCCCATCCAAACACAACCTCCAAGGTTTCACTTGAAAACATCTTTTTTTTTAATTCTTTCCTACCTGCATGCTAACTAACATTTTAACTGTAGCAGAATAGTAGGTGCTTTACTTAAATTACATTTTAAAGTTGTGTAACAGCATCTTGAACTGAACTTAGGGATGCAGATTTCCAAACCATCCTCTTTTTCATAGGTGTAGGATGCACATGAGATTGTGTGATCATACAATTGTGAATACCGACAATGGAAACAGCCTATCAAATATAAACCTGATCCTGGTTTTTTTACTGTTGCTGAACATTCACTAGCTGCATGTACACAGCATCAATAATAAATGCACATTTCACATATAAAATACTCCCTGCAGCAAAATTTAGTATCATTTGACGAGATTATAAACTTTATATATGGCACTAGATGTACCTTTTCAGCTTGTTCCCTGATTTTATGAACTGTTCACGAACAAAAAGACCAGTTAAATTTCTTTTATAACTAGGATAAGAATTTACTTGATTCTTAATATTTGCAGATTGTGAGAGTATTTGCTGTAAAAGGAAGTAAAATATGAATAAAAATCTTAATTTTAGTTCTCAATTATCTTCCTCCTACTGCTAGAATTATGTTCAATTGATGCTTTCAGCTTGAAGGTTTCCTGTTTTTTGGCAGTTGGGGGACTATCAATTACCTTCAATCTTCAACTGTACTGCAGCATAGCAAGGAAAATATCTTTTCGAAGCAAAAAGGAGTAGGAAGAGAAAGGAAAGTAAAGAAGGAGAATTATCTGTCATCTCACTGTATTTGAACCAAATCCATTTTGGGATGGCTTTCTAAATTTATATTTAAAAGTAACAATTGTCTAATACAGAACATCTTATGACTCACTCAACTTATTACTACAAAGCTGGGAAATTGAAAAATTGAATCATCAATTGCACCGAGTTTTTTTGCTGAAACAGCAGCTGATTCAAATAGACACACACACCACTCAGCCTTCCCATCTAATCAAGATAACTTACAGACTTCAGATAGTTAATTGAACTATTTGGCAGAGATATGGTTCTAAAATAGACATCTACTTCAAACTGGGGTCAGCATCTGCCAAGCCAATTATCTCCCAACGTACCACAAAACACTCACTTCATCCTGCATTACAGTAAGCAAATACATAGCCAGGCAAAGATAAGTTTACTGAAAATGCAACAAAACAAAAGTTCTTAACCCTTACAAATGTACATTTAAAGGGAAAAGAGACAGTGCTGTAATGAAAAGTCACAGCTCAGTAAAACTGCCACAAAAATGAGACACAAAAGTCCTTCCTCACTACTGTTTCTCACTATACGTACAACATTCTGGTGAAGAATCAACACAAAGCAATTATTTCCCGCAACCCAGCAACTCATCACACCTTATGAAGAAACTTTTGGAGCAGTTTCTGAGTAGACTCTTTAAAAGGGGTGAAAAGTAAATCCATTCCTCGCCCTAGCACATAACGCATTGATAACAAAAAGACAAGAAGGGTTCCATGGAGGAGTTCAGAAGAGTCCTCCCTATGTTCTAAAAGCAGTTCTTAACTTCTAAAGAAATACGTGATGACAAATTTGGATAATGATCAAAGTTTGTGCCTTGCTATGGCAAATGAGCAGTAAAATACTTAACACTACCTTTACATCTGTCCTGCTAACCTGGACTGTAACTGGGAATATTTGTACAGTCTTTTCAATCTCCTTATGAAGTGCCCATGTGGGGTGGAAAAAGAATTTAAGTCCACATTCTGTGGACTTTTTTCACTGGCATTTTGAAACCAGTATCTCAAGAAAAAGTAACAGATACAAGGACACAGAAGGCAGTTTTGAGGTGGGATTTCTGTGCTTCTTCTAGTCTTTTTCTGTTTGATGTTTGCTTTGTTTTTTGGTAGTTTTTTTTACAGATGAGCTTAGGAAAGCTAAATACAAAGGTCTTTTATTAATAACCTAGCTTTTGTCTTTAGGCCACACCATTTTGGGACTAATGTTAACACAGGTTTCACTGGAAACTAGGAGGGTACTCTGCAAACAAAGCTGGAACCAGGCCTACAGAGTTCTACTCATGTTTCTTTAGAAGCCTACTTGTACTACTGACTGATTTAAGAATAAAGACATAGTAGCTAGCTGCAAAGAAACAGATTCTCCCTCCTCCCCAAGACACCTACACTAACCACAATCCTGAAACAATATTTAAGAAAAAGAATAACATAAGAAATCCTCAGCATCCCATCTGAGTCATGGAATCTAACCTGGGGCTACTCTCAGAGAAGGCAAGAAAAACCACAAGATTTGTTATGTATTTAGGTAAAACAGGGGTTTCAGAGGCCACCAGAAAAATCATGTTACCAACAGGGCTTTTTTTTTTTTTTTTTGTTAAATAGGTCTAATTTGTACGAGATCTCTAAAAATAATTAGTTAGGAAACAAATTAATCAAAAGTAGTAGGCAAATTTCCTGAAAAGAAATAGCCAGAGAACTAGTCCTTACATGTCTGGCTCTTGTTTCTGTAACTGACTCATTCTAAAGTAACAGGCTCTACAGCAGCATCAACAGGTTTCTTTTGCACTATGAAGTGGAACTCCTAACAAAACAGCTAAAATAAACAAGTAACAACAATTTGTTTTGAGAAGACGTTGCACAGGAAACAGAATATAAATGTTAGGTTCCAAACTTTCTGTAGTATTTGCAAAGTACTGTCCTATTATCCTTTTTGCCCTATACATCCTTAAAACTGAAGATGCATTCAAGTGATGTCAGATTTCCATTTACAAACAATATTGAACTTAAGACAACACGCCCCCAGGATCTTGTTGAAACTGTAATTGAAGTAGTGTAAAGCCACCAAAGTCATCACCAAGGAAAGCAAGAAGTGAATTCTTCATAAGAATAACATCAAGACTGCAGCTTTTACTACCAGAACATACTGTATACTTTTCAAAGTGCTAACAAAACCCTAAAGGAGGAGACATTTTTGTGTGAGATACTTGAGAAAAACAATGCCAATGTAACACTAATCAGGACAGAACAAATAGGGCTTCACTCTGTGTTCAGGGGTAGAGTTTGGATTCCAGACACAACCACTAAGTTGTGAAACTATAAAAACCTCAGAAAATCAATTGTGGGTAAACTCTATCTAGTCTTACTTAGATAACAAAGTATCAAGGAACGTGACTTGCTGACAGTGAAAGAGCCTCATTTCGTACCATACTGTAACACCACAACACTTAAAAAGTCACAGTCCCATGACATGTATTCCAGTACTAACAGTGTATTTATTAGGGAACACTTTCTCCACCGATTTTATTATTTTTCTACACTTCCCAATATAATGGTCAACAAGAACACCTGTAAATTGCTTCAATTCACTTAAGAGAAATTAAGACCTCTAGAGCAAAAACTCATCAGGGAAAAATCACTGTGTAAAAGGGATGCTTGGAAAACAGCACTTGGTTCCAGAAAGATTTTTACGGACACAATTCAGGATTAGAAAAGGGCAATGCAGAACCTAACACAGTTAAAAAGCTACTTGTATTAGAAAATATCATCAAGCGCAATAAACAACAGCAGGTAAACAGTGGTTTTGCTAAAAGTCAAACCACAGAAAGTGTTAAAGAACTTAGAGGTTGAGCATTTTGATTGTAAAAAAAAAGTAATCCTCAAGAGACAAACTCCAGGCCTGGGAAAAAAAATAAAGGAAACATGATCAGTGTTTGAGAGGCATTCTGAACGGATAAAATACAAGTAGAAAACGAATGACAAAGACTGAATGTACTAACTACAAGTTTTTGCTCCCTCCAGATACGTAACTACTCAAGAGACCTAAGAAATGTTTATGAAGCAATGTTTTACAGACATTAGGATGTTGGCATGGAAAAACATTGGCACAGTTCTTGCCCCTACAACACCACGTTCACAGGAACCTGCGTGTGGACATGCAACGTTACCTTTTCTTTGTAACACATAATATTGGGTGGATCTGTCATTAGAACAGCTTATTTACTAATTCCAGCAAAAGTCAATGCCATTGAAAAAAAAACCCTCTGAGCCACTAAAAGGTGTGTACAACCATTACACAATATTGAGGTCAAAACTGGGATTCAATTCCTGGGCAAAGTTCACTGTCCCATGGAGTTGAACATTTCATAATAAGAGTTTTAAATAGGCCGTCCACTTACAAACCCAATGATTAAAGGTCAAACCAGACCAACTTAGAGGACATATGCTTCCTGACATGTTCAGCTTTTAAAAATAACAGTGATCACTGTTTTCAAACCCCATTACAAACCTACTTGTGCAAGGAGAGGACACATGAACTCTCTTTTCAATGCAGTCAGGCGCTTCCCCTGCAATCCACTGATGAACCGCATCACATCAAGAACAGGTTACAGGACAGCAGGGCAGCACAGTGCCTTCCAAGACAAACTGCAGAAGCTGCTTCCAGCATAGACAGATCCACAACAAATTGATTTAGTTTTCATTGCTTGTATCTTAAGTGATTATTATTGACTTTAAGGCCAAGCAGAGAAGGAAACTCATGGTGTGTTGTCATCCTCCCTGTGTTTGGGCAGGGAGAGTAGAACGTGTTAAATCTGTCAAATCTGCCTGTTTAATAAGCCACTGACCTGAATAGGGAAACATCTGCATTCCTAATGGCGTGAACAAGTGTTAATTATTGCTTGCTATTTTAGGGAAAATATGTTGATATCACAAAGGAAACACATACCTACAAATAGTCAAAGATACTGTGCACTTACTGGCATGTGTCCAGAGCTGAACATAAAATTCTTTGGGAGAGGCCAGAGAACTCAGCACTTCCCATAACAGAGTCAGAAATATTTTCAACAAGGATTCAGTTTCATTATCAATAGTTTTTCATGCTTCCAAAAGAATTATGCTCAAATATTTTAGGGTTTCAAATACAGTACCTTTCACATTTCTAAGCGGGATGTGGCTACAGGGAATGGACAACAGAAAGGGAATTTTATCTAAGAAACTCCTGTGAAGTTCAAACTTCCATTTTTCCCCTTTGTTACGAGTTTCAAAACCCCACGGTATTTGAGAAATGTGCCAGTACACAATTCCGTATCTACAATCTACACAGTGCCTTTGGTTAAAAGCCCTCACTAGAATAGTACCATGCTATTTCTTTTTTATTTCTACGTTCACAAGGCGTTTAATCACCACAGAGGCTTCACCCATTGATACTAGAACAGTGTTCAGATTGTCAGATTGAATCCTTTTACAAGACTAGTATTTAAAGCACATCACACTCATTAGGGGGAAGAACTCACTTCTGGGGAGAGCACCAAGATGGACGTTGGCAGATACAGGCCCTGCTTCCCATTCAATCAAGATTCCTCTGCAGTTTTAAACCAAGTAATCATGTTCCTCTGCTTCTTCAGAGTACACTCAGAAAAAAAGGCAGTTAATTAATGGATTGAACTTACTGAGAACATACAAGGTTCACAACGAAGTCTTCTATACCATTCCACCTCTCTCTTGGGGCAGCAGAGAGCAGTAACAGAGGCATTTCAATCATCAGCTATTTTTGTAGACCTCTGGCTAAGAAGGAAGGTTTAATAAAACTCAAATTTCCTTTGAGCCTTAAATTAGGGTTTGGAAAATGTCTTTCATATTACATCATTTAGTTGCCTTTTGTGTAATGAATATGTAATAAACTTAAATAGTCAAATTAAATGACCTTATTACCTTACACGGTGCTATGAACAAAGGCCATTTCAAATAATGGGCTGAACTCCGGACCTTACTGCAACTTTTTAGGTTGGAAACAAAAAACCTATTCTTGCCACAAAGTTCCACCAAAAGAAGAGGGTGTAAGATAAAATATTTCCTACTCATTCTAAATTCACACAAACCCCAAGAACAAATCACGAATCATCTCACTTTCTGAAGAAGCAGAATCTATATTCATCAAACAATTCAGACTCTTAATACAGTCTACATGAAGCAATCAAGCTCATATACACTTTCAGTAAATTTAAAGGTCTATTTATTTGCTGGGATTTTCTGTAAAGAGCTACACACTTTCCTGGCAGCCTAGAATCTCAATTTTACTGGCACACTGAAGAAATGTCACATACTCTCCAAAGCCAAACTGAAAACCCTGACAACCTGCTGGTTCTCTGAACAGGACTCTACCAGACGAGGAGATTGCATTTAGAAACAGCTCTAGCCAGCTACAGGCACAAGGGGTCTGTGGCAGGATCACAAGGGAGACTCACACAAGCTGCAAACACGGAAGTACATACCTGTTTGCCCACACAATGCACATACAGGAGCTCTTAGCTAACTTCTGTTCGATTTTCACAAGGGAAAGGCCTGTGCTTGTGGATCTCTCTCAAGAGTTGGGATCTGACATTCCATCATAATTTCATAATACTCTCTCTTACCATAAACTTTGTAACGCTCCCTGTTCCTCTGTTCCATGTAAAATTCTCCCTGTTGGGAAGTCACAGATGGCTGCACATGAAAAGTTAACTGTACAGCTAAGCCATACTACAATGTATTGTGTTTAGTACTGGAAGAATAACATTATAAATGCAGAACTGAATTAGTGTGTAGAAAGAACACAGTATTCCACACAATCAAAGTATGTAACAGCATCAACTGTTTCAACTTTTTAGCTACTTCCAAGTTCACTCTTTACTCATTTGACAAGATGTAAATTAAATTAAAATACCAAAGTCATGCTTAGCAGCATGCTTACCATGTCTTTGAATATTAGAGAGCTTTTACACCCAAAGGCAATTTTTATTTTATGCCCAAAAAGCATGTCCACAAGGCAATGAGCACAGTGAGCTGCTGCTTAGTCTGCATATAGCCTCTTCTCAACCCACTGCAACACCAGATGGGCTCACAGGCAAAATTTTATTTCATCTATGTGCACACCAATATTTTGTGGAAGTCTCTTACTGTGATTAAAACCAGAAAATGCTTAAGAATTTCTCTATTAAATTTATGCCTATTTCCGGTTTAATTCAGCTGACAGCTCTTCTATTTCAACAGAAATTGAATTAATCTACTCTTGCTCTTTAAGACTACTCTGGGAAGACAAAGAAGATGCATCAAGAGAAACTAAGTCACAATTTCAAATGAATTTCTAAATGTGAGCTTATGAACCTATAAATATGATGTGGTGGGAATCTACTGGATAAAAAACCACATGCGGAATAAAACACTAGTATTTATTTCACATGCTTGAAGATACTGATAATAAAACAAAATATAGGCAGGGGTTCTGTACTACAACAGCTACTGTGCAAGGGAAACAAAGTGCAGGTAATGTCATTGTCTAAAGTGTGGAATGCAGATTCTTCAATGCTATGACATAGTTTATGGGATTCCATCAGAACTATGTGAACACCTCAGTGAAACTGCAGAATTACAAAGGGACATTCCTCTAGTTTTCTAGCCAAAGCTATATTCTCTTCATACACAGAACATATTTAATTTTATCGCACAGAAGTGTAAGAAGTATTAGCATCCCCATTTTCATTGCAGTTAGAAACTGATGACAGTGGCAATAAAATCTGGATTAGCAGAAGGTGGGACAGAAGTTGCTCCTGCAAGATGCTGTCACCTTTAAGAATTGAATCCAAATCAGGTGTAGCAAGAAGCATTGCGGCAAACAAATCAAGAGACTAATCACTATACAGAAAAGCAACGCTAATTAGTAAAGCTGCTTAGCTCTTACACTTCATCTCATTTCTGTTCACACAAGTCAGAAGGGAGACTGGCTTCCACCACCCCCCGTTTTAAATACATGTGTACTCATCGTTTTAAATACATGTGTACTCATTATTTAGGCCATATTTTTAAAGTCAAGGAACTGCAATATTATAGTCCTTCTGAAAGACTATCCTAAATATGTTTATAATTTTACTGAATGCAGGCTTAACAACTTACAAAATTCCTCCTGCAGAGATGCCTGCTGCTAGGTGATAGCTTTCAACTTTCTTCTAAGAAATGGATTATCAAACTTTTTCGTACAAATCACACTCAGGAAAAAATTCTGTATCAAGATGAAGATGAGAAGTATTAACCTACATTTGAGGACAAACAGACAAACTGACAAAACCAAACAACTTTCATAACCCAATAACCCAAACTTGGTATCAAAGTAAAAATATGGGTTGTTGATTTAGATTATCAAAATCAACTCTACTATTGGTAACATGTAAATTGGATTTCTCAGAGCTTCCTGCTCATTTGTTGGCCTCCACTGAATAGTCTGATTTTCTGATACACACAGTCTATGTGTGTTAATTTTGCTAGACAGAATAATATGGTGTGAGTAGATATAAGGAATTTTATAACTTAATACATTTTAAAATGATTTTTAGTTTCCTCACTTCATCACCAGGCAGGCACTGCCAATTCTTTATTTGCTACATTTTCCTTTGGCCCATGACCTTTATTTTAGATGGAAAAGCAAGTTCTATTTAAATGAACCAGCACATTAACTTTATTTAGCAAGTAATTCTAGCTAGATGTAGGAATTGTAGCAAAATTAAAGGCTTATCCAAATACATTTTCAAAGAAGCTGCCTTTTTGATGCAGCTGGTGAATTAAGTGCTTGTTTCCAGTCACCACAGTGTTCTGCTTTATGGAAGCAATGAGTTTGTACTTCTCAAGGATTTTTTCCCCCTTCCTAATGTGAAACTAACCTATTTTTAATGTCTGAACAGTAAAGCAAACTAAGTGGACTGCAGTGATTAATTTTCCTACAGGAAAATCTGAGCAGTCAACATATACAGCACAATATTTTTTTTACATTAATTTAAATAGCTTCATACTTGTACTCCCGTGGGCTACTGCTCCCTGCACAGCTACTACAGCCACATAGGACAGCTGGGAATTACTCTAAATCCCACAGCTCAGTACTCCAGGTAACAACTGCTGTGATAAATGCTGTAGAAAAAGACGGCCACCAGGAATTTGCTTGGCAGTCTAAACACTGAATTTTGTAATAGTATTTGCTTTTACTGATTAAACTAATGTCTAGTCACCAAGTCAATCAGATACTACCTTATGCTTATACTCAGTGTATTTTCACTTTAGTTATTCACAAAATCAGCTTTGTGTCAGCACAGTTATTTCTTGGTGTGAAGCAACAGGCTAGCTCACAGCCTAATTAAAACTCAGTATGCAGACTGAAGCTGAAATGAAGAAATCACTTCCCATAGTTTAGCAATGTCCAGGTGTGTTAGGTATTGCCACTAATAAAACATTAATGGCAGGCACTTATCCTTGTGGACAAATATATTCATTTGTAAATCATCATTATTAGTTATACTTGTCAGTATTATGAGAAACAGAAATGTTGTTCACTGGCTGCCTACCTCAGAGTCTGTATATTACTAGAAGGCTTCAAAAGAACTCTTTAATTAAACTGTATTTAGGAATTTATTTCTGCTATTAAAGGACAGGAAACCCAGCTTTAGTTAAGTCCTGTTAAAACTCTGATCAGGTGAACTCAATTGGATTATCTAAGTCCATTTAGAAGGAGCTGCTCTATGTAGATCAGATAATGAAGATTTTAACTACAGTAAGTAAAGATTCTTTTGGAGATCCTAATACCACGGCACTACGCCGGTATCTTTTTGCTAACATTTTTGAGTTAGAAAGACTTCTCTTACACATTATCTAGCTGTTTTACACCTCAAGACATATCCACAGATACACCTATTATCACTGTTTCACAGATACTACAACACATAGGGTGCTAAAAAGGTAATTCCCAGGACATTGACCTGACTTGCTCAAAATAGTAACGACAGTCTGGTCAAGAAATAGCAAGGGTCACAGAACTTCTCACTGTGCTAGCAACCCAAACTGCACACATTATTACTGAGATACTCAAGAATTCAGGTTCTGTGTCCCAGCCTCCCCCAAGCATATCCACAGAGAAAATGTTTTGCTTATTTTCACACCCCAAAATATGTGCCATTTGAGATAGCCTCATGGAAAACATCCCCCATTAGAGTGAGTAATTGTCATTACATTGTGAAGCAAGTGATGCTGTCAAACAGGAACAGCTCTCTTATTCTATGATGTATTTAGAAAGAAAGAATGAATCTATCATTAGAAAGACCTTGAGATGCTGGAGCAGATCCAAAGAAGGGCAACAAGGCTAGTGAAGGACCTGGAGTACAAGTCTTACAGGGAGCGGCCAAGGAAACTGGGCTTGTTTAGTCTGGAGAAAACAAGGCTGAAGGGAGACCTTATTGCCCTTTACAATTAACTAAAACAAAGTTGTAGAGAGGTGGGGGCTGGCCTCTTCTCCCAAGTCAGCAGCAACAGGATAAGAATAAATGGCCTCAAGCTGGGCCAGGGGAGGTTTATTTTCCTTCACTGAAAGAGAGGTCAGGTATTAGAACAGACTACTCAAGGAGGTGGTAGAGTCACTGTCCCTGGAGGGGTTCAAAAAATGTGTAGACATGGCTACATAAAACTTGTTTTAGTGGGAAGAGGGGTGTTGGGTTGACAGTTGGACTTGATTATCATGGAGGTCTCTTCCAACCTTAATGATTCTATGATCATACACATCAGAGTAATGACCTACAAGGACAGGTAATTTAGTTATTTTACCTACATAATAAAGAAACACTTCAGGCAGGAGAGATTTTTCCACATCTTTTCTTACTGAGACTGCATTTTTTTGATAATTTCTTACAGATTTTGGTGTCAAAGCCATTTTAAGGACTCTCACCCCCTATACCCTGACCCTGCTGCACATTAATGTATTACAGTTTGTACCTCCTCATTTGTAACACACTGCCTACAGGCCATGTCATAAACCATCCCTCAGAACTTAAGCCTGTTAAAAATAACCTCAGACTAGAAGAGAGAAGGAGTAAGGGTTACCAGGGTTATTTTTAACCTGGATCAGTTCAATGGTTTGATTTACGCTGGGGACCCAATGGAGGGTTTTTTGGCACAAGCAAGGGTGGCATATCATGGTGTGGAAGAGAGGGAAGTGCTGGCTGGAGGGATGCTGAGCTGCCTTTGAGGCTGAAGCCAGCATGTGGTAAAGCTCAGCCTCAAGGCCACCACTGAGAAACAGTAATAAAAATATTCAGCAGCACTGGTAGTGAGAGATTTAAAATAACTGCAGTGAAGCAGTTTAATAAAAAGGGACCAAAAATACCTGCAGACATTTTCACCAACACCCTAAAAACAATCACATCTCTTCTAAACACATATTTTCCTAGATCTAGAGTGGCTTTCCATTCTCCAATCATTCTGTATTTCTGTAACTATCATTCTGACTCTGCTACTTTTTGAATATAATCATACGGCATTTTCAGAAGAGCCCATATCAATTAAAATTAGGCAGTTGTAAATACTGTTCCACTATTCTGAGTATTTCATTAAACCCAAATAATTGTAAAGGGAACCAAAATACATAGGATTTCTTTAGCAGCTTGGTTCAGATTGGTCGAGTGTGGAAAGAGATGCTTACAGACCTTACAACACTCAATCTTACAGCACTAGCCCAGTAGCAATTACACGTGTGTCTTCAGATCTGAAACAGTACATCAGCACAGATTGCTACCTCGTTTCTGAGGCTTTAAACTAATGCACATCCACAGTCAGCTTGATTATTACCATTAAATGCTTCAGCTACCTCAAGTGACTTGACTTTCATTAACTTGGAAATTTTTCTTATTTCAACTTGCATTTCCTTTGCTCAAAGTCTTCATGCTGGTCAGTAACAACTCAATTGCATGACACAAACCCAATATGAATAAAGGCAATGATAACTGTTCTCCTTAACTGATATTATTTCACCAAAAAAATTGGTACTGTTGTGCATTAGAAAACAGAGCTTTGCTTCCAGTGTCTCTCAAGGGAAAGCATGATCTCATTGCCATCCTCAGTGCTTGTTCAAAGCAGCAGGGTTAGACTTTTTGCAAGACAGAGTCATTTAATCAAGAATAAGCTTCCCTATTATGCAAATGGAACACCACACATAATATTTATCAGTGCTATTCATATTAACAATAGATAAGATGGACCTGATTTGAGTGCTCTTGCCCCCATTTTGCTGTGCTCCAAGAAGCTGATGTGTAAGAAGCTTTATAGTAAACGGGCAAGGCTAGATCTTACCCCCAAAAGCAGCAAATTATTTTGCAAAATTAAATCAAAGTGGCACTCCATTACCCATGGAGATATTATGCCCTCAAGCTACTTTAGAAGCCTACGAATTGCTAAGGCAGAAAATACTTCGCATAAAAATATAAACTTTGCACTCAGTTGTTTTGCCTAAGATATTACTAATTAACATTCTCCACAGACTTTCATGTAGTTATGTTCCTAGCCTTTATCAACTCACTTCAGTAACATAGCTTGGTGCATTGTTTTTTAATTAGTGTTTCTGATACCTTTTCAACAGCCAGTTTCTACGACAAGACAAACTGGACCCAAACTGGACCATCAGCTCTATGAGTAAAACTCTTCTAGGTTCTTGCTGTGGTGAAACAACACAACAGGCTCCAAAAGGATCTACAGATTTATCTACTAAATACTGCATTACTCTACCTCAGCAGCATGGTTCTGCAGACAGAACTCCTTTCAGCAGGCACTACCCTGCTCCTTTCCCCATATGCTACTATTGGTATTTATGCTACTATTTGTATTTAAGCAAACCATTTGTTTAATATCAGGTGCACTGAATTAATAACTCTCTAACATACTACATTTTCAGTTGTAAATGGAAATGTCTAACGTAACACTGCATTGTACTAACATTATTTTTAACTTGAGTTGTTCGTTTTTCCTCTTCTAATCCAATACAATATGCTCTATACAAATGACACACATTTCCTAAATCAGAAAATGCCAAGCAAACAGATGGAGACACAGACTAAAAGAAGAATCAGAACAACAGAATATGAAAGTTGCTCATTGAATCCTAGACACATAGTGTACTGACTGTCTCCTACAGTCTTCCTTCACTTAATCATGCCTTTCACATTAGAGTGAACTTTGTTGTTAGGAAGTCTGAATTCCAACTCCACCTGTACAACAGGTAATGAAACACAGACTTTGATGTGTAAACTTCTCTGAAGTACTCCTTCATGTGTGGAAGAAGAATGAGGACTAATGTTCTAAAGAGGAACTCTTGTAGTTGAAGAAGAAGTGACACAATCCTATAGTTGCTGAAAATCTGTGTCCACACATTGCCTGCCAGAGAGCTGGCAAAACTAATATTTAGGAAAAGCCAAATGGGCAATTAAAGGGAAGCAAAATGCCTCTGTATTTTAGAAGAGTATGGCACTTAGTACAGAGAGCCCTCAAAGGAGTGTCTCCTTGGTATGTTAGTGTTCTTTCTCTCTATGTCCTTCCTATGGTAAAGGACAGCAGCATCAAATACTAAAGTGAGGGAAGAATGCACAGCTGCAATGATTCCCCATGAAGATGAGAGAAAGCAAGTACTACAACTCAAACCAGACAGGATTACATACAGCTAACATTGCTACAAATTTCCCTCCCTCCTGCATTAACATGCTGTACAGGAAAAGCTTCAGCTGCCAGTTTATTAAATTCTTCCACCAGAGCACTGCAGGAGAAAGCAGACAGAATCAAGATTTCCTCAGATATAAACTGTAAGTCCATGCTTCCCACTTACAGAAAATGATTTTTTTCTTCAAAGTCCTTTCAATTCACCTGTAGTAGTGTCACAATGATTTTTACAGAGTTGCCCAAGGATTGTATACTTCTGAGAGCTGTATGCACTATGCACTAAGAGTTGGCATCTAGGGACAATCTCAATTGATTTAAAAGATGAAATTAGAAAGTAGGTTCAGTTTTTCAGCTAGGAGAGGACTGTGACCTACATTCAGGCAAACTCAGAAATCACCTATCTATTAGCTTCTATAATCACTGAGGGCAGAGGGAGCCAGCAATACTCCTTCAAAATTGGTGGCTAATGTATATGCAGCTTGAAACCTCAACCCTACATTTACATATGAAACAGTTAATCATACCAACAAAGACAGCCACCAGCCAAAGCTATGCACACACCTAAACCTCTGTACACTCAGGGCTTAGAAATGTAAGACAATAGCTTCGCTTACAGAAGATAAACTAGTTCTATTGGAGCACTGAAGTTGTGTGTCATCCAACACAGTGAAGACTCCTCAATGAACTTGAAACTATTTATGGACCTAGAAAGCATATTTCCATTCCTTTATACAGTGAGGGTTTGCTACCATGGATCCTACCAGAGACAGTACATAATGAATAATGTCTATAGAAAAAACACTCGCACACTTGTCTTACTCACTCACCACTTAACAATTACTCCTTGGTTTCATAGAAGAAAACCCCCCAACAAATAAAAAACCCCACATCTCTGCATTCCAACTGAATGGAAATAAAAAAACCCTCAGAGGTAGAAGATACAATGACCTTCAATTAGTTCATTACAGATCACAACTGAACCATCATAAAAAAAAAATGAGCAGCAGGGAAAATTATTGGAATTTAGGACTACAATGCCAGTATTTCCAATCAATTGCTAACAGTACACAACTTCAGCCATGTACACAAGGTGTGTGGGTTTGGGCATTTTGGGTTTTTTTTCCTCTTAATAAAGGCTGACCAAAGCAGAGTAATTCCTAGAAGCAGCTACAGTTGCAAAAGAGTGGGTTTCACAGAGCAGCTTGTTCAGCAATGTTTACAAACCAGAGTCACAAAAACCTTGCTGTAGTGTAGACTATCCCACAGCATACTACTGGTTGCACTCACACTTTCCTTTCAAGCATCTGGCACTGACTAGTGCTGGATACAAAATTATGGTGTAAATGGATCATGATTTTGATACATCATAATAATTCATCCCTCTGGAACAGCGCACTGTGAGAGAATACAAGCTTTGAAACATTCACATCAGGTACAAGGGTCTTGGAGGTAATTATTAAAAATGTATCTTCTGAGTTCAGTGTTTGCAAATGATTTTCTTGGGCTTCTGCTACACGCCTCTTTGAGATGCAGCAGAAATTAACCACACTGACTGGGCAAAAAGTTCTACCACCAACCAAATCGTTATGCTTTCTGCATTTACTTGGGTGCTGCTAGCATTCTAAATCATTAACCAGGACTGAGAGGGTGGGGGCAAGGACAGAAAGCAAGGCTTTGCAGAAAGCCTGGCTGACACAGCTGCCAGAGAACACGTCTGAATCAGCAAGAAACCTCTACTGTTCTTCCAAAAGAAAGAAATAGAGTATTGCTAAATGCCAGCTAATCATCAATAGACTGTTGTGCAGATTTTCATTCCTTCTGAGCAGGGCAACTACCAACAACAATCAAACTTTACTGCCAGCACTGTCCATCTTAACTCTACAGCTGAGTATTTCAGTACAGCACAAGAAAGTAGACAAGGGTCTCTGTACTGATAAAGGATCTACTCAAATAGTCTAGTTGTGTTGCTACACACACTATTTGATAGGCACTGACCAAGGACACCTACTGTAATAATTCCCAAAGAGCAGTCCATTAGTATTCGTAAGTATTCACTACAGTACAGTGATATATAATCATTTGCTAAAAAAAGCAAGATTGCAGCCAATATGATTTACTTACTTACCGGTGGAAAATCAAAGTCTATCTGGTTAGCTAAATTTAAGATGTAGTTGATTCGAAACTGGTTCTCTGGATTGGCTAGTTCAACTGGAGGTGCCAAATTTCCCATTGCTGTCACTATTGTCTGCAAAGAAATGGAAAGAAAATATTGCAGAGTGTCTAAATAGCCAGTGTTAAATAAATGAAAACAATAGCTCGTAACTTTACCTCTATAGCTTCTTTAATATTGTTTTTAATATCCTGAATTTTGAGTTTCTTCTCCCTGTAATGAAAAAATACATTATTAAATTTATGTCATAAAAGCAGATAATCTCTTTTTAAACAGAATATGAACTTGGAAAATACTGTATCAAAACTGTATTGTCACAATTGACAAAAGTCCTCTGAGTCTACTATTACTTTTGTAAACAGACTTGATTAAATATCTCATTACTTTTCTACTTCAACAGTAAACAACTATTTGTATCCAAAAATCAATATCTAATTATGCTTAAATAAAAAGTTACTGCAGCCTTTAGACTGGGACTAAGACATTCTGCAAAATCAAACATAATTTGATTAATCTGAATGCAAAATACTACACAGGCACGGAAGCTGTTTAGAAAAGTATGAATTGGAAACTAATAGAGAGAAAATGGGCAAACTATTAAAAGCAGAAGTAAATGAAAGGAGAACAAAGAACCGTAAAGTATTAACAAGATAAAGCAGAAAAAGCCAGAGCAGAGAACTCAACCTGACAGAGATATTCAAACTAATAGTTGAGACAAAAAATCTCAAATAAGTAATAAAGTCCTAATCCAAGTGTGCAAAATCAACTTTTAACTACAATGAGAAGGTTAGAAAAACACTTGCAGTGTTCTGCAGAAGCACTCTCATATGGGATTAACTGCAGCCAAATAAAAAAGCTTAACAGGCTCAAGCAAGGTAGAGCATATACCATCACCTCAACCACACAAGGACTGTATTCTACATCAAACCTGAGTTGTTTTCAGAACTAAGTAGTACACTCAAATAAAAGGCACAATGAAACACTTGGTATAACTAGGAATTAGCATCCTAAAGGTACTGAGTCTGTAAACTGTAACTTAATTGTAAGGCACTGTGACAAAATTTGCACGTAATTAATTTCTTGCTATACGCAGCATAAAATTACTACTTTGAGGTAAACCAAGTTAGCCATGTCATTACCATTAAAAATCCAGCAAAATTGTCTAAGCGACTTTTCAATCTTCTTTAAACTGCTTTTACAGAACACTTTCACTATCTGAATATTTATATCAACTATTGTTCATTTGTCATTTTGAAAACTAACATTTTCCAGCACAGTATCCCAGATATTTTAACTACCAACAGTATGCTGGGAGCTTTTAACCTCTAAAAGGTAGGACTCACACATCCAGCTTGAAAAGCTCATTTTACCAAGTTAGCTGTCATGTTGCAAATGCTTTTAGTAGCTTTTTCCTTTTTATGATTATTCATAACCAAGAAGCAAAATGAAACTGAAAGCACATTTGCCAATCAAGAATGTAGAGGAAGAGCAGGAAAAAAAAACCAAAACCACTACTGCTTAAATATCCAGACAGTCAGACACAGACATCCAAGAGTGGTGGGAATTCTGGTTATCAAATGAAAGATTAATGCAACTGCTGTGCAAGACAGGATCAAGGTAAGCAGCCAGAAGCACACTGCACTTTTTTTACATCTAGATGTGGAGGATCTCACCATACACTTCACAGTTGTAAAAGCATGACTGTAATCCAAGTACTGCTCTTACAGAAAGAAAGAAACCAGCAGCAGCAAATAAACTTGTTTGGGATGATGAACTGGGTGGAGAACGCGTCTGAACCAGCAGCACAACTCTACCCAACAGGAATAGAATTATCCCTAAACAACTGCTCCTGATCACTAAGCATGGTACCTACTCCCCAAACATTGGGACAGAGTGAGCAAAGTCAGAGAAACATGATGCAGAAAGAGAATGAAATGATCAATAATTAGATGTAAATTCTTGGTTTCACCAGACCTCTTTATCTACCTACAGACCACCTCATACCTGAAGACTACCAGTGTTTTCTGCCTGAGAGATTTCAAACCACTGATGGGAAAAAGAGTGAACCAAGGCAGACCCAAAAGCACTGAACTAAGGAAAATAAACAAGACATAAAAAGAAACAAAACTGAGGATATTTCACCCTTTTCCTTCCCATCTTTGAATTGCTCAGGTCTTAAGACACTATTCCACAAACCAAGATTTAGTGTAGGTGTCCAAACACTGGTTTTCACTGTGTGCACCTATGGTTGCAAAAACATTAGCCACTGTTTTTTTAAAAATTATGTTCCTTTATTAAAGAAATGTAAACAATGGTATGAAAGCAGGAAATGTTTATCAATGACAATGTAAGCAGTTTGTCTGGCTTGGTTTTGCCTTCAATTTTCAGCTGGGTCCTGAACTTAACAAACATGTGTCCAGATTCCGCCCTGTTGAGATCAAAAGGGCAACTGATATGCTGAAAGTTAAGTAAGACACCAGTATTTTTACAGGATTAAATAAAGGAATACCATGCACTCAATGTGGTTTGTTTTGGAGCATCATTAGAAAGACAGAAGTTTAGAAAGTCTTCCGATTATTTTTTTTCTATTTTAAGCAAACTGTAGTTATATCCCCTCCCCTGGAACACATGCAGATAACTGTCTCGAAGCGCTAGCTAAGTGCACATTTATCTGACTCTTCTACATCATACAATAAAACACGTTTTTATTACTGGTTTCAGTCAAACTTTCACATTTACACTTCTTCACTGATCTTCACACTAGAAGCAGCACTGCAAAGTGATAATGAATATGGAGTGATGTAAAACTCCAGCAATTAACAAACTGCTTGATAACCATCATCATCTTTACAACAAGAATACTCATAGCTCCTATTCCTGGGTTTGTTGCCATGGCCCTATAGCATGCCTGGTAAACAAGGAATCTTATTACACAGCAATGAATGTATCATGTCATTTTGTGTTTTGCAATGTTTACTAAGCATAAATTTTCCATGCCAATGAGATACTTTATTCTTTTGGAACTCAACATGGTCATCAATCACCCATCCAACAGCCTGCTTTCAACTGTAACTAGTCTTCAAAAGCAGGAAGGTGAAACTCATTTTATTCAGGGAGTTAATTAAGTGCAGTAAACAAAAGCTCAGCCCCACCTCTTCTGTCCCTTAGCCCTGCCAGAAGCTTTCTTAAAAAAATCCCAGACAGGTTGTGCCTCAAATTTCCAGAATTAATTTAACTTCATTTTTCCCAACCACAAATGACAGAATATTCAGATTAGAAGCCCATTCTTGCCTTTTAATTTCTTATTCATGGGTGCTGGCACAATAGCCAAAACTACAGAAGACAAAAGCGGGGCTCCCAAAATGTTCTAAAGCAGACTGCAGCAGACTGGGTACAGAACTGCACTATCCTGGCTAACAGATGACTGATGTCTCTGCACGCCTGTTCTGTACCTTGAAATACCACAGGTTAATAAGGTCATATTTTTAATCTTGTTTAAAACTTTTGCTTAGGCTGTGTAAGGTAGGCCAAACAAAGCATTAAACTCTATTAGTTGAGGATTATAAGAAAAATCTGCAATCCCGCTGCTTTCAATATTTAAATGGGCCAAGGCAAAGCTGTGCATAGCTTTCAGAAAAACCAATAAAGACTATTTTAGGCACTATAAAAAACGATGACATTTTAACTCAATTAACATTAAATCAGAATGACATAAAAGGTCAGGGAAATTTCCTTGAAAACAAACCTAATCAATATATAGTAAACAACTTCACCACCTGTGGCTGAGCTTTACTATAAAAATGACAACATTTTTACTCAAGCTTTATCAAATCTCATGCAGCGAACACATTAGCCAGCAGAATGTAAACTAATCTAAATGTAACGTTCCTTTCTTGTTTACCTTTCAGAAAATGTGATTAACTATTTCTTGAAACCTGGAAAATACAGTTAACGTTTAAAAAGGACATTGCAGTGGAGTAAGGATTTATCTCACTCGGTATAAACCTCTCGTAAGTAGAAAAGTTAAAAAAAAATTGTACTGAAACAAACGGTTAAGAAAAACCCAACCCCACCTAAATTAAGAAGGAAAAAGCAAAAATACAGAGGGGGAAAAACATAGAGAAAAAAAGTAATGCACTCTGTGACCTCTTTAGAGTACTAATCTGAATTCCTGAAAGCAAATAAGTTCCAATTTCTTGGTCCAACAGGTTAAGCAGCCATATGCCTTATTGAAATGTTCTGTTCAACAGGCACAATTTAAAGACGACTGGAAAACCCAAAGAACTAGCAACAGAAAATTAATCCCACTATGAACATGCCCCAAAAAGCAACAAATGCTGAATACTAAGTACAAGAAAACAAAATCCAGAACCTTTCTTTGTATACTGTAGATATAAACACTACCTTTCATTTGTGAGAAATTACATTTTCTGTCCTAATTTACCTTTTAATACATTTCCTTCGTGCAGCCTTAGCATAATAAATCATGTCACGTAACAGTTTGCCATTTAATAGCGTGTATATGTTATTTCACCACCAGTGAGCCTGTCAAGAATCTTGAAGGATATGTAAAAACACAGGCAGAGTACAACATGCAATACAAGGACACCTACTTAAAATGTCTGGCTTTGTATTATATAATAATCCCCAAACCCACGTTAAATGTTCTTCAGAAGTTACGTTCCTAAATAGTTGTAGTTCAAGATGTTGCAGATAATAAAGCAGAAAGCTTCTCTCTAAAATTGTACTGCAGAGAACACAAGAAGAAAATATAGAGGGATCATTTTAAAAGGGCACATTAAAATCTAACTACAGAACGTTAACACAGAGCATTAATCTTTGTCTTCTTTACCAGGCTGTGAGCAGCCTGGGTTCTACCATCCTCAGTGATGGGCAGGTTGCATAAACCACCTTTATTTCTGAAGCACTGCTCAACTTCATTCACTCCTGAACTTGCTACCTTAACAAGTCAAAAGCTTCCCCTGCAAAGCACCACCAGTTGGATAAATCAATTTGCAAGTCTAAGAGCCAGAATAAAAATCTAACAAAACAATTAATTTGCCTCTGGCTTTTTAAAGGAGAAACCAACAATGCTGTGTTCCAACACAGAGGCATTCTGGGTTTGCTTCACAGGTATAACTAAGTGTGAACACACAGGGAGGAGGCCACGGGCTGTCCCCACTCTGCTCTCCTTCAAAAGCCCATTGCAATTATACCCTGAAAGCAAATGAAAAGTTAATACATACGTTTCATTTTAAAATACAATTCAGCTCTCTGACAGGCAGTCATGCACTGCACAGGCACGTGGGCTTTAAATATTCATCTAAATATGGTGCCTTTGATGCAAAAAAAACATGTTTATGGATTTCATAAACATTCCATAAAATCAGCATTAAAATTTGTTTACTGCACCTTAGGAAAGGTAACAAAACTGCCAAGAGCACTACCTGCCAATCTACCTTGTAAAAACAGAGCAGCATAGGCAAGATCTTCAGAACAAGATAGCATGCAAGGAAATTCAATTAAGATTTTGCTACCAATCCACACTACAGAAATTCTGCAGTACTTTGCAGTTCAACAATAAGATAAATTTGGTTTAGCAGCCTGGGTTATTTCTAACAGAACAACATGGCAATTTTCTCAAAATATAACAGCTAGAACAGCAAGCAGGGTAGAGGCTGAGTTAGCGGCACTTGAAAAACAGTGGAAAGTAGGTGCCTAGAGTACTCAAGAGTAAAGCTGAAGTAATTCATCTTAGAACTATGATAAAGTACCAGTTCTGCAGACAGAACTGCTAAAATGCAACAGTAAAATGCATCAAATTATTTTTGCAAACTCAACTCTTAATTTACCACACCACAGAGATACCTCTGCAATTTTGCCAACTTAAAAGTGATTTTTATTTTGTGCTGTTCGAGAACAAACAGGAGGAGCACCCATGAGATGTGGCAGGAGCACCCATGCCTGGGCTTACAGCAGTGACTCTGTACAGCTTCTGACAGGAAGTATCAGTTACTTGGGTCTTCACTCCCAGCAGAACTGAAAGATTTTCCAACCACATACTTTGTTCTTGATAACTTTGTCACCTTGTAAGATGAAATAAAGTTACCCAAACGCATAGCTAGCTGATAAAATGTAATCTAAAGCACTCTACACAGCCAATGCCCAGGCCAACAACATTGACCACGTACTGAAAGCAACAGACCCTTGCTGCTGTTGAGTGTAGAGAGACAGTTTTCCCTACAATACTATGCTCTTCCTCTTACTCCTCCTTTTGCCCACAACACCTACCTCACCTTGAGGATTCTTGGGGGGTTTTTTTCACTGAAATTCTGGGTAACAACAAATTGTACCATCTAGCTACCAAAGACAATTTACTGTGACAAGAAATAATAATAGAAAACAGAATAGCTCTGAGGACAGAGTGTTCACTTTCTCTGTAAATAACATCTTCTGAGAAAGAAAGCCCCACCAACAGGTTGTGTAATTTTGTCATGATATACAATCTGATTTAAAGACACTCTTCAAGCTTCTGTCTTTTTGCACAGTTCTAACTGTGACCTAAATGATCTGTGAGAACTCAGTTCAATTATCCCATAAGCATAAGGGTAACACTTTCACACACAAGCATAGTGCAATGTATAGAATACACACAGAACTCCTCTTTTAAGTATTGGCAAAAGCACTAGAAGCTACTCTACTGCTGCTTGTTTTAATACATGACAATATTTAACTCCACGAGTTACATGAAAATTTTACCATGTGGCTGCAAAGAGATGAACACTTAGGAAGAAATACAAGCACAAAGAGATAACCTGGAGAATAATTCTGTAAATAGAAGACAAAAGGCAAGAAACACAAATTTCTGAAGCTTTGATAAAAAATGCATCACAGCATTGTGAAAGTAGAGTTGATAGTACTTCTGGTCATTATTTACAGTGGAGTGTCAGGGGCTACGGGTATTTAAGAACAGGATGGATGAGGCTCTGGCCAGCCTGATTTAGGGTGGGGTGTCCCTGCCCATGGCTAGATGATCCTGTGGGCCCTTCCAATCCTGACTGATTCTATAGCTTCTTCCCAGGGAGGGTGATGGGGCACTGGAAAGGGCTGCTGAGGGAGGTCGTGGAGTCTCCTTTTCTGAAGACATTATAAACCCGCCTGGACCTGGTCTGGGTGATCCTGCTGTGGCAGGGGGACTGGACTCAATGATCCTTCCAGGTCGCTTCCAATCCAGAATGTTCTGTTCTGTGACTTGGTCTGAGTGTCCTGCTGTGGCAGGGGGATTGGACTAGATGATCTTTCGAGGTCCCTTCTGATCCCTGATTTTGACTCGTTTATTACCTCAGGGCTAGCGCCATGATTAAATTACTGTGGAAGTAAAAAAGGCAACCCTAAACATAAACCTAGTCAACTGCAAGTTCAGCTTCCTTTTGCCTGGTCTCATTGCGATATCCCAGCTCTACAGTTAAAAGGTAATGTCTCCATGGTCACTGGATGCAAAGACTGGTAGGGGGCATGTCTGGCTCCTAGTGCAGTTCAAGGCACCAAAATGGTAGCTGGACGCACAACTGCTCTGGCAGGCACAATCGAGGCATATGGCACCTAGCTCTGCCGAGCTGTATGTGGCAGAGAGATGCTATTCTGGCTCTAAGCAACCCTGGGGCTTCCCTTCAGCCTTGCAAATTCTTATGTAAAACCAGTTTAACTGGTTTACAGTCCCTTTATACCTTAAAGTGGCACAAAGAGACCATCTCAGACCCAATATTAAGCAGCATAATTCTGCTTATGCTGCTCCATTTACCTCAGCTAATTAAGTAGCAATAGTTTAGGTAAGGAAAGAGAATACAAGTGTTCACAAACGGCTCTGTGATGTATGAGGTTGACAAAGGCCCATTTAATTGGTATCCTGCAATTAAACACCTTAGCAAATTGCAGACTTGGTCTGCAGCTCTTCAGGGGTGCATTCAAAGGACAGCACAGCAGCTCCCTTTGCTTGCTCTAGGCACAGGTAATTAAGTCTACTGAATAAAGGGTGTCTTCAGAAGTTTAGTATTCTCTCTAGACACTCGACCCAACAATTAACAAGGCTAGAGTCTTCAGAGTAGAGTTTGTGATTCTCTTCTAGTACAGGACACCTCTCACAACCAGCAGGAATAGGAGAATTCAAGTCAAACTTGCTGAATCATTTTGCCTTGTACAATTCACTGTTTGGAGATAAACACTTCAAACTGTTGTCAGGAAGCACATTTTTAGTTATTTATTTAAGTGCTGTGAATGTGGTCATTAATTAACATAGAAAGAAAGGAAACACGTGCATTGGGCATCACCTTTTGAAACTCTTATGTCCAACTGTTGCAATAGCACTGAAATAGAGCACAGGACACTGCTCAGGACATAACACTCAGTTCTTTCAAGCTCTGTTTGTACAGCCATTCCTCACCACAGATCCCATCTACTAGGGTGTCCCAAGTTATTCCACTGGGTCTATTGATCTCTTTGTGACAGAAAAAATACTGTTGTGTGAATAATACTGACCACATATCACAGTGCACATGGATCAAAACACCCTTCTGTTACAGCTGGAGTGTTTGCAGAGTTGCTCATCACTTCATCCCTGGTACTGCAGAGCCTTTTCTCTAAAAGGCTGGCAGGTAATGGCAGTATTACTCACCATCTGGTGCTTACCTTAAGATTTCAGGTGCTTTCAAAACACCTCTGTCTAAATTTTAGATATCAGAAAGACAATAGCACAAGAGAAAAAAGGGAAGCCTTAAGTTCATACAGTGTTGTGTCCTGTCTGAAGCAAAATGAAATCTATAAAATGTCTTTCCATAAGCATTCACTCTAACTTATGTCTGAATTAGCTACTTTTATTCTCATCCCACCTTTCCAATCTCTCCATTTAATATGACTAAAATACTAGATCAAATTATAATGGAGCTTTCCAATTTCTCTAACTGCTTATTGGGATAGACACTTCAGTTATAACATGTTTTGTGCAATCCAGGTTTGCTAACAATATCTTGGAAAGCTATTACAATATTCAAATATGCATCTACAAAGGTTCAAATTGAAGTGCAACCAGACCACAGAAATGCGCACAGATCCATCTCATCATGGCAAATACAAAGCCGTCTGATCAGGAACAGTTAACAACAGGTGAACAGTAAAGAGCTATTTGCTAACAACTGATGGTAAAGAAAGGACTTATGAATTATGACAGGACATTCAAAATACACACCACCTAGCAATCTTCACTCAACTACTAATTTCAATTTAAATCTCAGTTCCAAATATTAACCAAGGAATTAAAGAAGTCTTTTCCTTCACTGTGAAAAGTCCTGCATTTTCCTGGAAATTTGGCTTCACTCTAATGAAAAATAGTTATCTAACACATCTCACCATTACCCCCTGTCACTTTGAAAACATCCAAATAAATTTGCAATGACCCACACTTTTCATTTTCAAAATGCTGCAGGATTTAGTACCGATAGGTGCCAAAATCAGGGGGGATGATCCGGAAAGGAACACGGAGCTGTGTATGAAACTGGGCAGCTGCCACTGAAAGCAGACCTTAGATATTAATGTTGAATGCTTTGCTCACCACATATTTCTTACAGCAGCATTAGACCACTTCCACTGAATCAACTTTTGTCTTCACAGCTGTAAAACTAGAATTGTCATCATTTAAAGACAAAGTCTCAATCAGAGAAACTTGTTACCTCCTAGGATGAAGGGCTGCTAGTTATATGCAACTCATAACGCAAGCTTTAAAGAATTGCCTAAATGCTTAAAAACACACTATTATCAGCAGACACTAGAAAAGCTCCTACTGATCGTAGCTTTTTTAGGAAGCTCAAGTTCATAAATAGTGATTTGCATTATACACTTAACTAACTTTTGGAGTGCAACAGAAATCTGGTTTTGTGGAAAACAGCATAGATTTCATGTTTCCATGTAATCAATTAGCATAACATTCCCATTGAAATCCCCCAAAAAACAACCTGTGAAATTTGTCAAGTGCTGGTAGATGTCAAGATTGCAGTTGTATGTTCATACTTTCAGACAGCGTATGTACACATAAGCTGCATTTTTAGAACAGAGAGTCACTAAACATTGGAACTTCAGAGCAAATCTAAAAATCCATCCCTTCAAGATCCAGGCTAGTGCCCAGAGAGGCAGGTGTAATAGTATGTAACAAAGCAAGGTGCTGACAACTTTGGCTCTAGTCCATCGAAGCACTTAAGCGCATGTTTAATTTTAAGCACATGAGTAACTCTATCAACTTTAATAGGTCTACTCATGGTTTAAGTACTATGATGGATGGGGGCCAGAATGCACGGAACCTTTAAGAACGCTTACAGCTTATGTTATACGAATTAAAACCAGCATTCTTCCACAGAATAATTAAGTTATAAAAGCTCTGGAAGCAAAATTTACCGTAAACTGAACACAGCTCTGCTCACGTAAACATGGAGATGCAAGTTGTACCACAGTCCCTGAAGATGAAATACTATGCAAGTTCTCCCCACACCTGCAAGATGTCCTCACATCTTTGGGTTGCCTTTCTGTTTCTCTGACGTCAGCATAACGCCATACATAACATATGCTCATCACACTTTGCTTCAGAACAGGGACAGACGCAGTCAAAAGAATCTTACGGACACCAAAGCCTATCTGCCAGCACTTCCGAAATAAGATGTTACTAGGTGCAGTTTGAAAACATTAGCATATTTGTACAGACACAAGTATAACACAGATTCATCTGTAACTGGCTTGATATTTCAGTAATTCCTCTGGTAACATCAATTCTTTTGAACATCCAAAGTGTAAGTTGGATAACCTGTATAAATGAGGCAAATTCAGACATTTTCAAGTAAAAGTATGATTTTAAAAACACCATCAAAACACCTGCTCTGCTATTATCTACCTAGGACAACCTCAAGTCAGAATGGACTTACTCCATATGGAAGACTCTGGATCTTGTTTCATCTGAATCTGGCTCCAAAAATTGTTACCAACTTTTAGAAAACAGTTTTGTAAAAAAGGAAGAGAATTGAATGATTTGAAAAACGCTTTACAGACATTTTCCAGGAGACCAAATCAGTCTCACTAGATAGTAATACATGAGTCTTCTAGTTTCATCTCTGCTCTTGTAACATGAGTCAGAAAAGCTCTGGAAAAACTGTGGTTATATAGACACAGTGTCCCCAATGTACAGTGAATTTTAACAGCTTCTAATATAGTATCAAGTAGTATCTGCTCTGAAAAAAAAAATGGAGAAGTCAAAGTCAATCGATCGCTGTACCCAGGGACCACCTCTCCAGTAGCAAAGGTAATGTCAGAGTTTCTGCCTGCTCATCAACAAATCCCCAGCCTGTAATGAATGCAGAAGGGAAATGTACAGGTAACTGGGAAATTAATATCTTCTGTCAAATGGTTCAAGAATTACAAACTTTTTCCTAAATTTAGGGTGGAATAAAACTGAAGCTGATTTTTTGTCTTTTCCTCCCATGGTATCAAAAAGCATAACACACAGTGTAAAACCAGAGCAGTTCAGTAACACTGCAAGCAAAGTAGAACAGGTACAGTTACAGGACCTCAAAAACTTTTTTTCATGCAAGACCGCCACTCACAGGACTGTCTTGATTCTAAGGCTGCCTCAGACCTTGAAATTAAAATTTATTCCCTTTCTGATGGCTAACACTCAAAATTTGGTTCAGTACAATTATTGCTCTGACGGTTCCCAATAAAAACTAAAACTAACACAGCTATTTAACGCTTTGATTTGTTAACAAGCATGATTGAGAATAAATGTGTGTGCCACATGTGGGACTTACCACTTATTTCCCCTTTCTTCTTGTTCTTAGATTTGTTTTTTTTTTACTTGCTGGTGAACATGCAGCAAAGAGAAAACTAAAATAAAGAGCTTTTGCATTATTATGTTTTCTGAGGTATCTTCAGCATGGGAATCAGATACTCCTACTTATTAGATGGAATTTATAGAAAATAAAGTACACAAGTAGGAGACTTCAAAATTCCCTTAAATACAATTCAGAAAGAGAGTATTTTGAATCTATGTCACCGCAGAGCCTCTAATTTTTGCCAGAATTCTCAGCTTACTATAACAGCATGTCTAGTATGGTATATTCTGCTATGCTACTACTGTTAACAGTTTTAATAATAATTCTGATTACTTCAAACATTACAAACTTTATGGGGTTTTTTTGTATAACATACCAGTTTATCTCTTTGTCCTAGTACTTCTGTTTCACTTGTGTACATCTATCACAGCAGTACTGTGTCAGAGCACAAAACTTACTGTCCTTCTATCCTCGGGCTCACAGAAGACAGACACAATTTGATGCTGTTCCAAACTGGAATTCACAGCAGTTTCTTCCTTATTCAGGATGGCTTTACAATATTTTTTCCACCTTTTCAACCATTGGTTGGTGATCTTTCCTTATATTTAGCACATGTCAGTGAGCAGAGTTGTCAACAGGACAAATCTTTCAATAGTCACTAGAGACAAAAACCTAGCTCTGTTACCCTTAACATTGAGATTTTTTCTTAAGGCTCACACAAATCTTCACAGACTAACACCTAACCTCATATTTATGCAGGACGTTTTTGTTAACACACAGTCACACAATTTCTCATTCATTTCTATGTAGTACGAAGCAACTATATCATGACGTGAGACAAGGAGAATTAAAATCAACAAAACTCAGTGCAAGTTATTTGTATCACAAAGCAAGAACCCTCCCACACGCAGAATTCCAAGTAACCTGACTGCACTGCTATTTATACTGCATCTCCCATATCACTAATGTTATTACTACATTTTTACTAAGACAAGACTGTGCCAGAGCTCGAAGTTGCATGAGACGTGGACTGCACTGCTTACCAGTACTGGGAAGTGCTCAGAGATCTATGGCAATTCAACACTGCTGTGGGGACAGAACAAGACTCACAGTATTATTTCAGCAGCAAAAAGCTTGTTGGTCTAAACCAATACCTGCTTTTTCTTACGAAAATTTCCCCCACTTTACCGCATGACACTCTGCAAACAGTAACTGAAAAGCTGGAACTGTGCTAACACTTCCTATAACCTCACTGGAGCGATGCTTTCTTCTGGAGGAGCAGATGACTTCACTCTCTAGATCAGCATATTCCAATGCTAAAGCTCTGAGTTATATCAGTTATAGCAAAGGGTCATTTGTATCAAGTTAACACTGCCATCAGCATAGCAGATAAAAGAAAGTGGTCGTGTTTGTAAGTGAACAAAGAAAATATTCACAACTCCTACACAGCTCAAGGGAAACTTCTGTGATTATTAATCTTAAAAAAAAAAGTCAAGGAAGCACCAATTTTCCCAATACAGAAGGATGTAAGTTTAAAAATAATATTTCTGATATTTTTAAATCTCCTATTGTTACAAACCGCACTCATGTCTCCTGAAACTGTAAAATTCAAGAGGTAGTTTCCATTTCACCTTCCTTGTGCAATTACCAGCATTTTAAAACAACTACTTTTCAAGTTCTGAAAAACATTTCTCTGGCTTAGACCCTCACAACGTAGTGAAAAACCACTTAAAGAAGTTATGGTCTGATGAAAAGAAATCTGTAAGAACACCCAAATTAAACTTTAGGCTTATCAAAGCTAAAATAGAATTGCAGCTGTTGGCAGTCTCCTCAGATGCTCAATAACTTTCCAATGTATTAGCACACAGGTACTGAGACACACTTACACAAGCAAGTTACTCTCTTAACTGCCCAAGAATGCAGAAATAGTTTAACTATAATCAAGTTTCCACGCAGAAGATATTAAGCATGCTGAATTTCCAAGCAAGCACTGGAAAGAGTAAGCATGAGGCAAAGCACAAAGAATCAAATTTGTGCATAAACAAATTCTCCAAGAACATCCTGCAGTCTCCAAGACTACACTGATCACAAGCCCAGCCTCTGATCTTTTAGGACCAAGTTAACCCTTGTTTGTGGAAGTAACTGCAGTGAGAACAGAGGAGGATGGCAAAGCCCAGCAGGACCACCACTCTGCTCACTGCAATCCAGCAGAAGACATCTAGAATCTACCCAAACTATACAGAGCATACTACTCTGTGTTAACACTGTGACCACCTGTTTGCAAACACCTGTACAAATGTACTCAAACAGGGTAAAGCAACTGGTTTTAGTTGTTACTTTGCACTCCTCCCGTCCCACCTGGGAGCAGACAGGAGCCACGAATCACTGTGAGCACACAGGACCCCAACATGGCAGCTCTGAGTCTCTGCACCAGAACTGCTTTGCTGATGACTTCTCACACCACAAGAGCATCCCAAAACACAAAATGTTTTTTAAAAGCCCAGCAAAAAATGGTCTTCTAACTTAGGGGTTTGTAAGACTGTAGTCTATTTATTACCTGTAAGGCAATGTTGAAAACTGAATAAAAATCAAATAAATCAACAGTTCCTAACATTAACACTAAGGTTTTTCTGACAGCTGGTCAGAAGAGACAAGGCCCAGAGTTCACCTTGGACCAGGTGAGGGCTGCTTTTAAACTATCACACTGACTTTTAGAATCATATTTGATATTATATGAAATATTTTCATTTGTTTTTCAGTTATTAGAAGTTTTCACTACCTGAATGAAGATGACATAACAAAAACATTTAGAAATAAACACCAAATATTACCAGGCAACAACAAAAAATATACCCTCACTTCCTTCCAAACACAGCTACAGTCATCTTCACATTAAACACATTAGCAAAATTCTTCAGCCAGTGTCAAGGATACTGTATCAGGCAACAGGTTTTACCTAATCATTGTTCTTACCGGCCTGACTTTAGAGGACACTGTCAGCTAGAAGACATCAAAAATACATGTTTTTCTTCTAGCCATCTGGGGCTCTACTTACAGAAAAGCTGCAATCAGGTCAAAGATGGGAAAATTTCTGGACAGCTACTTCTGAAACTGTTTTTTTCCAAATTAAGTCATTCTACATAAAACTGTACAAGTTAACTGATTAAATGCTTTAGTAAACAATTACTGTGCATTGAACAAAATAGAAACAAAATTAAAAACCCCAAAAAAACCCCAACCCACAACAATCTTCCTTCAGCACAGAGGAGCTGACAAAATGAATCTGAGAACACAATATTCGTTTCCTTTACCTCAATACCATATTTCCCATTATGCCCATTCACTTAAACTGTGTAGTAAGAGAACAATACTTTCACAATTCAATTTTACAGTTCCTTAACTGTGTCAGAGCAGGCTATTTTTAGTCACAAAAGCTTAAGTGACTACAGCACGCAACTCTGATTTTCAGACACGCACTCAGGACTGACTCTTAAACTACTTCTGAGTTAGCCCTAAACAGATGGGTAGATGCAAAAAAACCTCTCTTCTCCATTTCATTATTCAAGTGCCTTACAAAATCTGCTTCTGTGCCAGGCAGCTGAATTTTACAATATAGTACTTTCCAAGCTACTTTTTTTAAGTTGGCAGAGTAGTTTCTCCAGATGAGTTTCCTCTTATGCAGATTAGTTCCCAACAAACACAGAGGCTGAGTCTTCAATTCGTATGGAGTTATTTATAATTAACTTGAGCACAAAGATACACAGCATCTACAACATGATTCACAGACTACCTAGGTTCATGCTTGTGAAAACTAAGCCTAAACATAAAACACATGAAAAAAGATTACTGAACCAACTGCTGTGGTTAATGAATATGTTGCTGAAAACAGCCATCAACCAAAAGAGTTTTTTCGTTTTAATATATCTGTATTAAAAACCTAAGCACTTTGGGTAAAAGACAAAGCAATATGTTGGGTCATTGGAATTTTTTAAACTGCTTCTGTACGTGAAGAACTTCTCAGCAGTCCACAATTTAACATGATTCTGAACTTCCTGGGAACCCTGCCCCTTTAGTACCCATTTAAAATGTCAGTGAGCCTTCCTGGTTAGACTAATCTACTGAATGCAGATCAGCACCTTCTCCAACACAACACAAACTCACTGGAAAAAAATCCAACCACCGCTTACTGAGAAGTCTGGAAGTCACAATCAATACAGTGAAAAAACACTTTACTGTACTCAACATCTACATAGATTTGGACTCAAACCGTAAGAATAACGACCTTCTACTGAGCTTAAAATTGCATATTAATTATACCTGAATAAGCACATTCATTATCATTTTCCCAGATAAAAGGGAAGTTATACTACTGTAATTGAAGTCAAATTATGACAATGGCACAATTATCATGTCCTGGCCCTGACCCGACATCTCTAAATGGTAAGAGAAAGTAAAAGATAGTCTATAATAAACGAGTTTGTTAGGCCAAAAGTTATGCAAGAAATAATTTGCTGATACCTGGCGCACCAGTCAGAATACACAGCACTCTTCTAATTGTCTAATTAGCGTCACAATACATGGTCCTTTAAATAATGGTATTGTTTAAATGGAAACTTACACACAACTGAAGATACCACTCTTCAGAGAACATCTACACTGCCCCAAATTGTAACACTGAATATTACTGAACAGTATTGCCTGGACACAATTACTGAACCAACAGGGACTACCTTGGCTGCAATGAAAACGTATCAAAAGCACTGAGAAACTGGACATACCTTGGCTCTGACTGAATCTGATTGACCTCAGTGGCATCTCAGCTAATGCAGAGGTATTAACCAGGCAGCACAGCTAAGATTTTCAAGATTTGCTTTCTGTTCATGGACAATAACATTTAGAAGGGAAAACAAGAAGCTTCAAACTGAAAAAGAGGGGGGGTTAGATTATTCAGCTATTACAGTCTTTTAAAAACAGTGAAAAATACACCAAATGTGACTTAAACTTGTTAAGAACCTCACTTCTGGGAGTTCCTAAGTTGAAGTGCCAGCAGCAGAACGTGGCAAGAGACCTGAGGAGAAGATCACTGCGAATCTCTCTTACACTTTTTTCATAATCCTCCACAAGTGCTGTTTCTGACACATGATACTGGACTACACAAACCATGGGTCTAGCCCAGCATGGCATGGATTCTTAGAAATTATCTTCCTGGAAATTCCCTCAGGCCAAGATATCTCTATGCTACAGAAAATGTGTG
Source organism: Upupa epops (assembly GCA_013397515.1). Taxonomy (NCBI): domain Eukaryota; kingdom Metazoa; phylum Chordata; class Aves; order Bucerotiformes; family Upupidae; genus Upupa; species Upupa epops. Next base: position 424,927 of record VZRI01007808.1, read on the forward strand.
CTTAATACCACACATCAGATTAAAAAAAACAAAATAATTTGGTGAATCATTAGTATTTTTAACTTTTAAAAATGTATTATTTATCAGATACTTAAAACAGGTAACAAAACATTTCTTCATTTAAATAAGTAAAGCTGCTTCTCAACTAAGCGGTAAAACTCAAGGTGGGGTACAAAGGGAAAGGAAGAGAGTAAAAAAAAGTACAGAACTACACGCCTCAATAAAGAGTCAAAACACTTGTCTTTGTCTTCCATACACCTGGCCATTCAGAGCACTCCCAACAGCAATTTACTGAGTGTCATGAACCCTAGCAAGCATACTACTCTAACTCAGGTGCTACAGCAGTGCAGCTCACCAGTAAAGCTCTCTGACTCAGACCAGCTCATCACTAATCAGTATGGTTTGGTAATTTGCAGATCTCATAGCTGCCAGAGTTCTGAAACAGCAGTTCTTGAACTTCTTTGTTCCTCCCTGTTTCTGTTGTAAAATAGTCTTGACTGTATCTGAGGAAAGGTACTGAAATGCAGGGTGAGAGACACCTTCAGAGAGTTGGGGCTGCCTGGGAAAGCCATGGGTCAGTCAGAGGGAAGGCTGGATGAACAGGGCCGGCACAAGTCCCACAGAGAAGCATGAGGACAGGCATCATGGCTCCTGCTGCATCCCTGGATGACTGCTCCTTCCACACATGTTCCTAGCAATTGGGAGGGGAAAGGGAAGAACACATCCAGCCTTTCACACCCATCCAGTCTTTCATGCTGTACATTAGTGATTACAAGTCTTTCCTCCAAAATTAACATATTTTACAAAACTCTTTCTCCATGAAAACTTGAACAAAATGAGAAATTAAGTTACAAGCTACAAAAGGGTATTTTCAACACACGCAAACAATATGTAGAAATGCCCTATGAATCTACTACCTGGAAATCAGATAACACTACAGATCTACCTACAGCATAATGATATTCACTGGCGTCTCCTCACATACTTTGAAGCAGGAATTAGGCAAGACTTTTCAGGAGTTTAGACACCCTATAGGACACAACATAACCAACCGTGTATGTTGTGTGTTCCAAGTACATTTATGTAATGTTTTAAATCACGTATTTTAGTAGGTTATTAATAGCTGCTGTTTGTAGAGAAAAGCTGCGTTTTTCTGAAAGCACAGATCTTGTAAACATAGTCATACACATTTTTGTTTTTTCTAAAGCACTGTAATGACATTAGATAGTAATCCTCAATCTTTCCTGTGGGGTAGATGAATAGTTAAAGTACGTCCAAGGTGTGGCATCACATTAGTTTACCCTTAGTGGCAGTTACATTTATGCAATTGGACCAAATTCTCTGTCAGCTTCATCATCTGGTACCAGAAACCTCCACCTGCTGAATTTTATCAAATGATTCTGAGGGTTAAAATCCCACTCTTATCATCTGAGCTGTATAACTACATACTAAGCCAGTACAGGGGAAAAAACAAAACAGCCATTTTTACACTATATGACTATGCAATTCACAAAGTATGAAGGCAGGGGAAGTGTTCTGTCTTGAGCACTGTGCCTCAGAGAATACTTATTTGTATTTGTCTGATCATGCTATGCATTTATCATCTCTGTACTAGCAACTGATAAAAAAGGAGAGTAGAGAGTAAGTAATAATTTCACCTTGTACAATCAACATTCATATCCAGTATTAATATTCAGGAAATACTCCAAGTCTCAATCATTAATGATTAAGTATCACCACACCCTGGAATATTTTACTACGTATCTGTATTGACATCATGAGATCCAAACTTCAAACGTAACTCCTTGCCATTTTAAATATCTCCTCAGAATTAAAGGATGCTGGCCTGAATTATGTTCCTGTGCAACTTGGTCTAGGCGATCCTGCTCTGGCAGGGAGATTGGACTAAATGATCTTTCAAGGTCCCTTCACTAATAATTCTATGATTTTATACAACAGCATATACAAACTCCACCTCTGTGCTAAGGCAACAGACAACTGAATTGAAAAGGCTGTGCTCTCAACTTCCAACCACTCATCAGTGCCAGGACATATTAGGACATTTTGAAATATAAAACAAATCACTTTCTAGAAGACTGAATTTAGAAAATTTAAACCTTAGACTAAAAATGGCTCCTTGTGTTAAGTGAGAAGCAACCCATTTCGCCTCACTTACTATCACATATCTGCTACACAACTTTCTAAAACATTTACAGCCACACTGCCAAGCTTATTCAGCCCAGCTTTTAAAGAACATTAAGAACATGCGAATTGCTCCTGGTAACAAAAATACCCCTCAACACCCAGCATGGCAAAAGGAGCCCCATGTTACAGTTCTATGACAACCGTTTCAGCAGGCATCGGCACACCAAACAAACCCCTTTTGCAGTAACTAAAGGAGACCAGAAAGGCAGAGTGCTGGTGGGCATCCAAAGGTCCCTCACAGCTGCTCCTGCACCAAGAGTGATGCAGGCCCTTCAGAAGTAGTGAGTCTGCTCCTACACCTCCCAACAGTACTAACACTCGACTAACCAACACATAAACGGCTGATGAGTCCTTACAGAGACTGCAGTGAAGTCCTGAACAAGACAGTTTCCCAACAGGCATTTAACCTGTTCTTACAGCAGTGACAGAAGTGCATGATGGAAGATGATGCAACTGCTTCTGCTAAGCCCCTTCCTACGTACCACGTATGAGGAGTACCACAAGCTGTCTTCTACCAAATCTTAATTCATCACATTTCCTAAACAGAATCAACAGAGAATTCTGAAGTCCAGTAACATTCAGATACAATTCCATTGCAATAACTTTTAGAAAGTTTTCAAACAAAGCTTCTTAAAAAAATCTAATCCAAGCAGCAGAGATTTCAACGTTTAAATGTTTCCCACCTTTGGCAGCAGTATTATTTTTTAAAGGCACTGAAGATAAATTTGAACTAAGTCACACACTTCCTTCCATTTTGCAAAAGCCACTTAATTTTGTGACAAAGATTTTCTCCATAAATTTGGTCCTGTTGAAATAAAAGCTAGACAAAAGAAAAAGGCAACAAGCAAACTCCTAATACCATCAGATGACACATTTGCCTTAAAACCTGCAGTTTAAGGCACTGCAGTTATATTGAGTACCATTCGATATAGAACTACTACAAAAAGGGTTAATCTACAATATATAGCAGTTGTCGTAGGTAACAACAGAGTTCAATAAACTGGTAGAAGGATTATAGTGTAGTTTCATTACCACCTCCAACACTTTTACTGATGAACTTATTACTTTGTTTCATAGCATACTGCTCTTGAGCAACCAGTTTATAATATTTACCCTATTAAAATGAGGTATACAGAGAATACATGTATATAAAAAGGGCAACCAAGTTTACATGGCAATACTGGTGCAGCAGCTAACACACTGCGTATATATAGTAATTACACACATCTTGCACGGACAAACCTACTTGTAAGCCTAGAGGCAAAAGACTGCTGCCAAAATCCACACATTTTCTGCATTACAAAAAGCATGAACTAGGACTGGTCTTTTTCTCTCAGAAGATGAGGATAAAAATACTACCACTACAAACAGCTTCTGTATACACATCACACGCAAGACACACGTACAGACTACTTCTCTATCTCTAAATTACCTCTATTAGCTGCAGAATGTCAAAAGAAATCCCAGTCCAACACAAATAAACCTTAGATGCTGAATGTGGTAAAAATACTACGTAACACTGAGGTGTTTTTTCATTATGTTTTAACCATTTCCAAGTTAGTTGATTTGCATGCCTTCATTAATTCAGTTTATTCTTCAACCTAGAATTATCTACCATTGTTTTTAATCCCCACATTAAGAGCAACAAGTAACCTACCACCAACTGACTCACATTCACTGCAGCTGTGCCACCCCTCACACACCAGGCAAAGCCTGACTCTTCTCAGATATGCACGCCATCAGGTCTGTGATGAAGACTGTAATTCATAACATGTACCTTCTCTTAGTAACAGCTTAGAGTAACAAGCCACCTTTAAAACATCTTACTCTCCTGCAAAAGCAGGATAGCAGGAAGTCACCTTGTAATGATAAGCTGTGAATGTGCATGCTGAGCATTCACTGTCTGTGTTAATCTGCATCACAGAAAATGCCTCCTGTATGGCACGATTTCTTCTTGTTGATTTTATCCTCCACAGTGGTAAACAGACCTATATGAGCATCTAGCATGTAAACACAGCCTCAGCTCAGAACACCCTGCATATAAGAGCTTCGCTATTTTTTAAGCATGTCAGACACACGCATGTCTTCCAGAGACACTCAACGTGTACTTCAGAACAAACCACAACTTGTGTAAAAATTGAACCATGGGCTTGACATATCCCTGTTTCTGACCCATCTGTAGTACATCCCTTTTTTACTGCTCTCAACCAGCAGTGGAATAAGTGTGTTTCTAAGAACACAACCTTCAGGGAAGGAAAAGAGCATTAAACTGTGACTGGGACCAACAGTTCTCCAACCTAAAGCTTGTGGGATAGTTTAATTCACCCATAACTTAACAGCACAAGCTTATTAATTCCAGACAGACTGTGACTGAAAGTCTTTGCAGTGTCAGAAATTTCAGTAGAAAAATATGTATTAGTTACTGTTGTTTAGGAATTAGTTACAGAATTTAAAGTTACCATTTCATATAGGCAGTGATGGGCAATGGAGTCATTAATAAGAATGAACTCAAGGCAGTCTTAATTCAGATATTTTTTAACTTATTTGTGTCTTCCACAACATTGCTTTAGTCAGTCTGTGTGTAATATACATTTTCTTTTTTTACTGAAATAAAGGTGTCACGGAAACTCAGCAGTCTAAAACCGGAACAATTGTCACAAATCCAACTCCATTTTCATTTATCCTTTGCTATGGCAGTCTGCCTACTGCCCAGAGCACAGGACACACAATATAAAATAAGCTCTACCTACTGCTTTGCAAGCGTTACAGCATTATCAAGTAATACAGAATCTACACATGATCTATCACACTTCTATTCTGGAAGACCTTCCAGGTGATAAATATTTTAATGAAACTCAACACTCTGCAGGTACATCAACATGAACAGACAGTGATGACTGTATCAGCAAACAGAGGACCAAAAACCTTGCAAAACCTTCCAGCTCACCTGCAGTCCAAGTAGAAACACAAAGTCAATACAGGGCAGAAGAAGAAATACTTACATTAAACTAATTCTGGCCCTCTGCTCTATGAAATGTAAACATTGAAAAAGAGAATATTCATTTAGTAATCTTATGATTGCTTGATTAGTGCTTGGGAAATAAAAAAACCCACTTCAGTGCTAAATATTATTAGCTTTTTCAGAACATCAGCTCCAAACTCACCACTCCCCATTTCCTCCTCTTGTAACTCCTGTCATTCATGTCATCAGAAGGCAACTTATTTTCAGCAAAAACTACTCACTTTTTTTTAAATGCTACTGGATGTGTTAAATTACTGTTGAGGTTGCTTGGCAACTAGTGAGAGGTATCAGAGAGAGAGATAAGGTCCAGAATGAATGAAATGGAAAGGAACTGTATTTGGTTTAACACACTCAAACTCCACCAATTTGAATTATCCACACAAACATGAAATTCTGCTGTTTCTTTCAAATACAGACATCCACAATTATCAAGACGCCCTAAATCCATTAATACAACTCCTCAAGCACATATACAAGACTTCCAGATCAGGGCATGTACCCTGAGTTAGCAATTTGGTATGAGAAGGAATAACCAAGTAGCACAGCTATTCACTCAGTATTTTGAAGAATTTTATGCCAAGAAGGGCAGTTGAATGCATCAGTCAGCCTTTCAGTATACTGTTAAGTCACTGTGCTTCTCCATAGGCTTCAGAAGCAGCTGAAATTTCAAATGAAACCATTTTTCCTGAAGGTCACAACTCAGGATGACATTGAGCAACCAAGATTCCTGCAATGGCAGAGAAATGTCGACAAAAAGTCTTCCCTAACAGTTCAAGTAGAAGATGGTAACATGCCTAACAGATACTAGTGAAAGAGTTGCCTTCTTATCTCAAGCACTTCAGCTAATTATGTCTAGATCATAGGAGTAAAAATCAACCAGTCAAGCACAGAAGATGATCTAGCATCACCCCAGATGCTACCCAATCTTGGATGCTTCAGAAGGAAGTGAAAATAGTGACTAAACACAGTTATCAAACCATCTAAAAAAAGAACCGTAAGAAAAAACAAAACCATGCCTCCCCACCTCTGTGAGACATGCAGGCAAACATAGGATTCCAAGGCTTCAAATACCAACACAGAATTGCATACATCGTAACAGTGTTCAGGATAATAAAAGCAAACATAAAAGTCAAAGTTGCAAAGGATGTGGGTGATTTGCAGCTTCATGCTTCCCAAGGCCAGAGCAGCCACCAGAAGCATGCACACTAGCATCAAGAAAGCACAATCTCCAGAAGATACATTGAAACGCAGTTTAAAAATAAACCTGCTCAAATGGGTCTTCCTCCTCCCCAACACATTATTTCAATAACAGTATCCTTACTCATAAGGAATCTCACACCTGCCTTCATTCTTTGGTATCTCTCTCACCTAGCACTGCCTCTACACAGCAATGAAATCACATCTGCACACCCTGCTTCTGGACCTTGTCAAGTCCTCCCACTAATCTGACATCTTTTGCAAAGTGAAGACACCAGCATGGGTTATGCTATTTCAATAACACTCTTACCAGTGTTGCAAGTCCTCTTTATTACTGATGCTTCACCTTCTCTTTTTTTAGGATTCCAAGCCTGTGTTTGTCTTTTTGCCACAAAAAGACAAGCACACTAAGGTGATCAACTATTTGACTTTTAAGTCCTTTTCCAATTTTACTGATACAATCTACACTCGGAGTCTTGTGAGACTTTCATACTCAGCTGTATTACAACACATTTTTGAAGTACAACTTTTAAGCCCATTATTCAGATCACCTTAGAAAGACTAACTTGACCTTTCCAGCATTAACACGACCAGTTTGCAGAAGGGTTTTAGATCAAATCAGGCCAGCACTCTAAGGAATGATTTTACATAGGCAAACACTAGTTCCCTAGAGGCTTTCCAACAAGTGGTCCCACTCACTGCCTCTATTAACCACTGCCCAGGGAGACCTATTGGTAAGCCAGTTTCTACATTCCTATAATGCATGCACTGTTCACACAATGCAATTTAAAAAAATCAAAATATAAGGTGGTATTACAGAACAGAGTGTGCTACTACGAAAGTACCAAACCAGTTTATTTTATCCATCAGATGTAAAACCTTTCCAAAATGCACAGATTCATTCAGCAAGTCTCACTATGCGTAAGGCTGAGCTGACTGTTAGTAATATTCTCCCCATGTACCCTTGCTGAAAGAAACCATAGTATTTAATAAGAAAAAATTCAAACATTCATATTTGGTATCAAGGATGTAAGGAACCTCTTACCTTAATCAATGAAACTGTTCCTTGTAAAGAAATAACCATTAGTGTTTCACATCAGTTCTCAAGCAATTCTTGTCCACCATTTATTGAAAACATCCATATTGTAATAAGTGATCCTAATACCTGCCCTTCTCACAGACATTAAACTTCCTATTTATGAAAATGTACAGGGTGGATACAGGAATAGAATATCAACAGAGTATTTTTGCTTGCTCTACATAACTACATTATCATCTCACCTTCTACATTTTGAAATAAATCTATGCCTCAACAACACTACTAAAAATTCCAAAGAAAAAATACTCTGTTCACATTGTCCAAAATTATCAGAATTGAATCAGTTAATAAAGAAAATAGAGAGTTGATCCCATAATCACAGAGAAAAGTATATTTTCAATAATTTACGCTGGGACTGAACTGGGTGAACTTTCCATTTCTGACTAAGGGAAATATACCAATAGTTCTTTAATTTTAAAAATGTGTGCCCCTATTGACTATTACTTAGGCATATATCATCTAAACTAATGCTTCTGCCTACCTTCCCTCTCCCTCCCCTTTTCAGACCATTCTTTCTATCTTTCTGAAGTATTAATAAAGTTGTGATGAAAAAAGCCAGGCAGTACGTTGCCTACTTTATTTTTAAAGCATTTGTTCTCACTCCCTGTGACAGTGTAAAATAAGCAGCAATGCTTTAACTGAACTCAGTCACCTTCACTTTTTTCTAGCCCTTATTTTCCAGTGGTGTCAGAAAACTACTAAAGTAAAAGAACGCTACAAAGTTTCTCAGTGATAAACATAAGGAAAGTAAACATATGATTACACAAGATGAAATTACATAAAATGAAATTTCCAATTAAGCAAAGACAAAACTAGAGGCAGTACAGAGAAATCCACAGTTCCCAAACTACACAGTGACACAGTTCCCACCCATTTTCAATTAAAAAACTAAGAACAGTTGCATCTGCAATTTTTTAAGTGCCTTACATGTAAGTTATGGAACATATTTTTATCCACAATGTTCAGCATAAGCAGAATGTGTTCCTATGAGTAACTATTTTGAAACAACATTAATCATTTTTACATACCTAAAGTAAAAGGTTGCATCTAACTTACAGGCATGCATTTCAGTCTGCTTCAAAATCCAGACTCAAAAATTCAGCAACTTCCTACACTATGGGAACGGAACAACAACAACAACAACAACAAATCTTCCAACAATCCCATAAACCAAACGTCCTGAGCAGTTGTATAACATGCTCAGTGCAAACTTCAGGACTTCACTGAGGTGAAGTATCTTACAGCTTAAAATCCTTACTGATACTGACCCCTGCAACTCAAAGTATTTGAAAGCACAGAATGTGTAGGCCAGGACAGGAGAAATAAAGCTGGTCTTCCTGAGCTCCACATGGACCTGAGGTTTATATGGTACATTTGGACTGAGTACTATTAGCTTTCCCAAGAATCGTGAGTACTTAACTGAGCCTCTCTCCTCTGTTTGCTCACTCATTCAAATAAAAAACTAAGAAATAATTTGCTCAGCTTTTTATTGTCCTGGTCTTCTCATAATTAATGCTGTGATTCTATTCTTATTTCAGAGCATCAAAAAAATTAAAGGCATTTAATACTACCTTTTCAGCAGCTATGTCCTCATTATTATTATCCTTTGCTTATTTACAAAAAACTAATTACAACTAAGATTTCATCTTTATCTTAAATGATTCAAAGTAACTGTTAAATCAACAAAGAACATGTGAAGTTATGCCGATGACTTAATTAAATTAAAATTCATTAAATCTGTTAATTCTGCCACTGTAATGCCATGTTAAATAAAATAAATGTTAGCTGAATTTGAAGGTATTACAGTTTTCTGTACATGGCAAAGTAAAAGAAAAAATCAGGCAATCCTTTCTCATCATTACACCCTTTAGGAAGAAGCCTACTTCACTGATATCCATTTCCTCTCAACATTTTCCTAATTAATACAAGCATGTGTATTATACACAAAAGTATATCTATACACGTAGATCTACTGAGACACAAGAGGGTGTTAAATCACAATGATTAAAAAGGCAGAAGCAAATTCCACAGCTAGCTGTGAAGTTGCCATTCAAGGCTAAATACAACGTCTACAGGGACTATGCTGAATCTCTGAAGGAAACACCGCACACTTCTGCCTGCTCCACTAGCTCACCCACTACACTTGGGAGCCTACAAAAGTGCAACTGGGATAGATTATTGTTTTCTGGTGCCTCAACTAAAAGGACAAGGGAACACAATGACTTACTAAATAGCCCTTTGGAGAATACAGTCAGCAACAGGTAGCTAATGGAGGAGATTACGAGCTTTCTCATACTTTTGTAATAGCAAACACCTTAAAGCAGAACATCTCATCAAAATGTTCCACTACTACATTCCTCAAAAGCAATTTTGTCCCTTGGCTGTTAAAATCGTACCTCAGCATGTTGCTGTTTCTAAGAACAATCCTAAGTAACTGCATATTGACATTAAAGTACAGTCGTAGACATAACCACCAAATCTAGTGCAGTTATACCTGCCATGGTACTCAAGATTCAGGTGGCAAAAATAATACACTGTGCTTCACTTTGGTATCAGGATTCAAGATATATTTAAAAGCAAAAAAAAAAAAAACACAAAAACCCCTCACCAGTGGAAATTCCTAAATTCAACTTAAGAGCTTTGAATTGCCCAAGATTAAGCTGGAGATTTTCTGTATCTCAGCTCTTTATCAGAGATTGGACTTGGGCAACCCTAATATACAAATGCATGATATATCTAAAAATAGAGATAGAGATAAATTTGCTGCTGGATTGTATTTCAAGCATTAGCTATGCCTGCCTTATCTAGGAGACACACAGGAAGATGCTTAAAAAATGGAATGGAAAAAATGGAAGAGTAGTGATTTTCACTTTTAAAAAAATCCCTTAGAACCACAGAAAAACCTGCTCCCTCAACCAAAGAGAAGAGAAACAGGACACATCCCTGCTTTTTTACTGAACTTATCCCACAGAGACCATAACAATGCAGTAAGCCTAGCAATCTAAGAACACAAATAAAATAACACTCATATCTAGATTCGTAGAAGGAGTTGAGAAAGGTATAGCATTTATTAATAATAAATAATATCTTATGGGACAAACATGCTAAGTTTTAATGTCACTAATTTGAAAAAGTTTCACCAGCTGGAATGAAAGGCAGCAGTTAAAACCTAGCTAAGTAATCAAAGGGGAATCTTCAGAACTTGCAGTGATGTGAAAATGTAGTTTTAATACCAAAAAGGTAATTCCATGAGTGTAAGATGATGGAAACTACTCTGTTCATACATAAAGTAATTCAAACATCTGTCTGGATAAAGCAGAAAAATCATATTTTACTGGGAAAATCAGAGTACTTCACAGTCTATCCATCAAAACACACAGGTCAAGAAATCCAGTGAGCTACTATAGTAGAAAATTCTTCAAATAATACTGGTTCTGTAGCACTGGCTAAGAGAAACAGTAAGGATTCCACACATCTAATTCTTGAGAAGAGCTGGGGACAGCTTTGTCAGAAAGAACTCCGAAATGTGGAATACAGACACGTATTTAATCATCTCCATTCAAAGTTAACGTAGTTCGCAATGTATTAAATAACAAGTTAAACAGAATAATATACATCAACCTTATACTATTAGACACTTGCTATAAAGAAGAAAATGGGCAAAAAACCCACTTAAATTCATGAGGTGCAGTGAAAAGTATTAAAAAAAATCATTTGGAGTGAACCAAGGAAGAGTGGGACTTTTTTTGCTGTTTTCTCTTTGTCTCGCTCTCAGTCAGATACTGCTCTCAAACTACAGCCAAACTTGGAGGAGGGTTGCTGTTGCAGAGACTAATTACCAGAAATGCAAATCAGACTGGGTAGAGGAGAGACCCAAATTGGTGCTCCAGTGAGGAAAAGCAGGAAGAGTTCCTGTAGATCTACACCAGCCACAACACATGATGACTGTGCTGAGGTAGCAGGAAAAGCAAAAGAAAGATACAGGAACTGCAGATGCTGTAGAGGACTGGCCGGGACTATTGCAGAAAAGATTTCAGCAACAGAGAACTCCTTACAGAAATCAGACTTCATTAGCTCAGCTATCCACAGAACAGTTATTTTCTGTTTTGAGAGTGTAAAAGGAAATCTGTAAATTTTGTAAAATAAGAGGGTTTGTTTTTACCAGAACTAATGGGTGAAATCCCCTATCTACCAGCAAAACTGAAAATCCTCCCAGACCCATTCACAATGTTTTCCACACAGTTAAACTTGCTCCCGTATCTCTTTTCAGCTTCTCAGGTTACATCACTCATGCTTATTCCACTATTCATAGTTATTGCTCCCCAAGCACTCAGCGACTCTAACTATAAAGCCTTCTACTAGGTTGATAGCTGTCTATGCATACTTAAAAAGCTCTTGTGAAATTTAAACCCCAAAACAAATAAAACTACCACCATATTTTTGGCCAGTTGCTTTACATGCCAAATTATGTCTGCAACATATGCAAATTCCGCTTAAGGGATGAGTTTACTACTGCCTTTTCTGTTGTTCTTGTTAAAATAGGAAAACTGAAACATTAAACTGAAAATACAAATGTCACATTGCAAGGCCAGGAAGAGTAACTCAGAGGACACAGGGCTCTCAACGAGGAACATAAAACCAGGAGTTTAAATATGCTTTGCTAGGAGCATGCAGACTAAACACATGCACTGTGCTACTAGCAAGACCTTGCTGTGCAATTAAAAAATTCAATTTTTACATTCGATTCTTGCTTTTCTTTTTTTATCTAAGTGAGAGTTTATTGGAAAGCAAACATGCAACTGAAAATAAAGCATAACGTAAAAATGGAAGTCTGTGTTTTCTTTCAACACTGTGCTTTCATCTCTCTACTCACAGTTAACCTGAGCCTACCACAAGCATCTAAAACCAACAATCAGCTTTTTTTTTTTCCCCCCTAATTATTCCTTCATGCATGGTTTTTCCGTAATACTTCCAGGAATCTAAATACTTCCAACTTCAAAAAAATTATTTCATTTGCACATGTAAATATTCGAAAGGATTGATTCCAGAACACCTCTGAGCATGGCAGTTATTCCATTGACTACTATAATATTCATTGCTAAGTAAGGCCCAGTGCAACTACTATCAACTATCATTAATTTTCCAAAAACTTAACTTACAATATTTAAAAATCACACCTGAGTAGTGGATTTAAACACAAAACACTAGCACATGACAAGATGTATAAAGACTAGAAAGCTTCAGTGACTACTCTTTATTCCTCACAAACTTCTAAAACTATGTGAGAAAAAAGAGGGAGACTTGGCTTTCTTGACTTCTCCAAGAGAAAATTCCTCTTTAAAGTACAAGAGAAGTGCATATATATTTGTCATCTACATCTTGAAAATAAAGCTATTCAGTTCTGCTGCTGCTGTCATCATTAACAGGTTTGATAAATACACAAACTGCTATTAAATACTTCAACATACTAGTTTAAGGAATAGTGTTGTCACTATACAGCATTGAGGCAACCAAGGCTGAGCAGCTTTATTTGAAATTCGCTATAACTTCAAGATTTCCTGAATCAAAATCACTACCCAAACTTACCATTCACAAAGGCACATTTCCTTTATTTGTCAATCTTCATAGTGGATTTCTTAAGTCGCATTTCAACAATTTATTTCCGTATAAATATTTCTGCTTGCCCCAGTTTTTCCCATAATACCTGACAATTGTCTACCAGTGCAGTGAATGACAGCAACCCTCTCCTCAGGGTCTGTCAGCCAAACCCAGTGATCACAAAGGGGAAAATGACTTCTAGAAAAAGTCAGTGAAAAGCAAATAACTCCAGCCTCAAGATAACACAGAAAGAGGCTTTTTCCTCTTCAACCTGAACTGTACATTCACATAAATTCTTCCAACTATATTCCTTACCTCCCCTGTTCTCCCTTTCCCACTTTTAATCCTTTCTGGTTCATAAGATTGGCATATGAACTTCTCCACTGCCAAAATGAGAAGACTTTAGCTCCGCTTTATCGGTGGATGGAGACCTACTCTGCTGGAAGAGCCTCATGAAAAGATTGCTAGTGTGTGGAGAAGGGAGGGAAGGAAAGGAAGGGAAGTCACAGGCTTCCTGCTATTACAAGCCAAATTTAAACCCTTTCTACATCACAAGGGGCTCTGTTGTTGGCAGTAACGCAAACAGTAAGAAATGTGGTAGCTATGTAGTCTTCATTATGCTTAAAAGGCAGCTCTTCCATGTTAAAGCTGAAGATCACTATGGAAGCCACACCCCCACTTTTAATGAAATTGCCACAGGAAGACATCAATTGACAGCACAGCCAGCCGAAGCCATCCTGTGAGAGCTGAAAGCAGGCTGTGTCCTTCTGAAAACTCCACACAGAAAAGCCCATGTTGTAGACTCTGTCTCGCTTATCCAATATTCTACTCAGCTTACCATGCCACGGCACTGTTCCTTCCTACACACCTCCTTCACAACAAGAACAACAAAACACAGTATATTTCTGTCTCTAACTGAAATACAAATTATAAAAAGAACATTGGAAACAGTTTTAAGCAGTCTTTGCTGTAGTTAACTTAGCTAGAACTTTAACCACCTTCCAATTCACCTTAGCATTGTTAACTATTAAGCACATTAATTACTTGGAACACTTGATTCCATACAGTCCCTCAAACAATTAATTAGCTGCAGAGATCAAGGATTGGAGTCCCAGAGGAAATTCTTCTCGTTTTGTGGAACTACACAGACTTCACCTTGTTAAATGCTAAAACAATTCATGCCACACATGACAATTGTTCCTTCATCTATTTAGGAGCAGAACCCTAAAATCAAAACAAATTTCAAAAATCCTCACACAGAAGAAAGCTCGTGCATCCAACTGGATAACCCGTTTGGCCACCAGAAATTGAGTATCTAAGTAGTACTAAATAAAATTTTTTGACTCATTTCTTCATAGTACATTAGACATCTTCCAGAATAGGCATTCTCCTACTGCTGCAAACATCAATTATCAACAGGGTGACAAAATCAAATTGAGTGAGTTTTAGACAGGACTTTAAACTTGATTTTTTTGGAGGCGCAAAAAAAAGTAATGCCAACAGAAATAATTTAAAACTACAGTTATGTACGTGGATATTAACATTGAGAAATGCTTCTTCATCTGCAGCACACTGCTCTTCACAACCGCTCTGCTGGTGCTAGTAGCTGTGGTAATGAATGCAAACATGTTTATGCTCTAGAATGACTGAAAAGAACACTGAGAAGTAACGCTTTATTCTTCCTACCTTTCTGAAAGAACTCTATGCTCTCTCTCATCAGCTGAATCCCACACCATTTTTTCCACAAGGTAAATAGGGTAGAAAGGGCGTGAATCAGGCAAAAAGCATAGCAGGGAAAGCAGGATGAGGTAGGGAGCAACTAGTTAAGTACCTGTTATTTTCTCCAAATTAAGTACCAACGTGTAACTTAAAAGAATTTCAAAGCACTGAAAACCAGTCTCCTCCCCTTGTAAAGTGTTATGTTATGATCTCCCAATACTATTTGGCAAGAACACAAAACTAGATGTATTACAACTTACTTATACACTTTATATATAGCTCTTTTTTATTTGATCTGTATGCACCTGGATGCTCTAACGTGTACTATGCACAAAAGGATGAGCAAAAAGGACTGACTGCAAGATAACATGCCATGAGGTGGACAGCCTGCAACCCCCTGCAGTGAACATGTGGCTCCCAGTCTGGAACATGTTAGGTGACTGGCAGCAAGGCTATGCTAGCATTGGGCTGCAACAGAATCCAAATGCTTTGCTATGAGAAAGCAGAAACCAACCAACAGCGGCTCTCAAAGCCAAATTTGCCATGTTGTCCTGGAATCCAGCTGCATGCTGAGCTCAGCTCAAACATACACCACAGAAGCAAGATACTCAAGGAACACACCGCTGCTGTAAATCCCATTGTGTCCTCGTCACTCCTCAGCATTGCACTTAGTATAATGGGTCTCTGGGCTCTCAGTTTCACACAAATTTGAGTACGTAGCTTACAGGACGAGAAAGTTGCCTACCCATGCAATACATAATTCACTATACAGCAGGATTATCTCTTTACGAGCATCTCAAGTTTAGAAAACTTAGGCGAACTGTGTTGGTTAAATGGATTGATACTTCTAAAATTGTTAGGGATCTCTGACTTCCATTGATGAACTTTTTACTTAGCACCTTATGCAGTGAGCTGCTAAATCAAAGTGAACTCATGCAAGTCTTTCAAGAATGTCTTTAGTAACAAGAACAACCAAAATAATGTACAAAACAGGGACTTATTAAAAAATTGTCCTGATTAAAGAAAATATTCTCTATAAAGATGAGATTAAAAACACACAGCACAGAATGTATTTTATGAATTAGTCTTAACTTTCTTCCAACAAACAGCGCACCTTGTCCTGAACTAGCATCTGGGGATTAGGAAAAAGTATTGTCTATGCTCCTTAACTAAACTTTTAGCTCTGACATTAACTACTGAAAAGCTAGTAAAAGCTTCATCTCCCCAAAAAGGCTGGATACACAAAATAAATGATGCTTCTAGAAGATAGAGGATGCCAGTACAAAAATGTTATGTTTGAAAACAAGATCAAGCCAGTAACACAATCTAAAAAAATTAAACACCAAGAGTAAGCACTGAAATTCCAACACCTTAATTCAGTTAGAATTCATAAAGCAGATTCTGGTGTACAGACACATACATGCAGGCACTTACAAACATAACAGACAGAAGAATCTCTTCCTAGGTTAGAGGGAAAGCCAGCAAACACAGATCTTTCCCAGTCAAAACCTAAATATTTTCCATTCTCCCTACCCTACTGCCATTCCCATCCTCAGAACTATCAAATAATTGAACATATTTGAAGTGTAAACAAGAAAAACTTTTTAAAACATAATTTAACACAAACAGCTAGACAAGCAAACACAACAGAAAAGAGAAGAAAACTGGACCTACTGGCCCCAAAATTGATAGCACAGACTCATTTTGTGAGGACACAGAACAAAAGCCTTCCTCGCTCTGAAGAAAACTGCATTCATTTTGCACACTAACAGGAGGTATGTTTACAGCAGTATGAATCAATGTGCTACAGCAGAGGTAAATCAGTGTCAGCCATGTTGTGAAAGAAACTGCAGTTGAAAAAAACCAAAACCACACAAGACTTAAGCCTTACTGAGCCTTAATTTTAACTGTTATACACCCTTAGCACTTAATAATTATTGGTACGTGAATTCTTCAAGTTAATGTCTATTAATCTCATCTAAAAATACACATCCAAATTCTAGAGACTGAAACAGTAGCAAGAAGAAAATAGACCGAGATGGAAAACAACAGCAATGACTGCTGTGTGGCGCACAGACAGTAAGATAGGTTGTAAAGTGAAAAAGCAAATGCACTTACTCAGCATTAAATCCATTCACATGCAAGATCCTCATCTGTTTGACTATTGTGCTTTTACCGGATTCACCAGCACCTAGAAAATGAAAGTAAGTCAATTTTCAGAAGAAAGCATGAGTGATAAAGGGGACAATTTTTTTCTTCAGGGCACAAATCAAGATAGTTGGTTTTCTCAGCACAAAAGTGAAAGAAAAAGAAGTAATTGCCACTGGAAACTTCAGTTGTAGCTAAAAATAAATGTCCAGCTCAAGTCATGTGTCAGATCTGAATCTTGGATCATTTCACTGTCCAATTTTCCAGTGTCAATGTTAAAAGCAGATTGCAGAGTTTAGAAGAAAAATGGACAACTTTAACATTTTACGAAGAGCAAAACACAGAACGTCCAATTCTGTTTTCCTTTATCACTAGTATTTAAAGGAGAGAAAGACTGACTCAGGTCCACATTAAGTAAAAGCATCCATTTTAGATTAAAAGAAATCTTAAGCTTGGGTGCCATCACCACTACTCAGTCAAAAATCACAAGAAAAAAAATACGGATATCCACTTATGAAAAAGGAATGCATCCCTTTAAGCTTCCACCCACAAAGATACAGAAACCTTCTCCAGTATGTGTCTTGTAAGCAACCTCCCACCCTCTCTGCATGTTCCAAATCAACCATACATGCCACAAGGAGAAAAGACCCCCTTTTGTGGCGACACAGCCCCCCCTGCAGCTCTCCTCCCATTCCCTTAGGTACCTGCAGTACAAAAAAACCACTCCACTTTACTCCAGTTTCCATAAGTAGATGTATGCTATTTCTGCCGTGCTGCACAGATGCCAGTGCACAGGGCAACCCATCTGCCTATAGTACCCGTTTCTCCATGCACACTAAAATGACTCAAACAGCAGCATTTAATCAAGCTGCTCCACGCTGCCAGATCAGTGGTGCTCAACACAAAGCAAATGTGTTTTTTGTGAAAATAGTATCATAACCTGACAAAATATGCAAAGATTCCCCTTCGCATCTCCTGGCTACTCAATTATTCCTCTCATCAGCTTACGTCTCAACAACAAAAAATGCCTGTCCATGGCAGAATGGGCGCAGAGGTACACTCTGTATTTGTAGGATGCCAGGCCTCTGCTAGCACATACAGACAGCACAAGCCTCCATTTTGAGCCTCGTGTTCAAAACAGTGTTTTAGCAGTCATACTTCAAAGTTCATTTTTTGACAAATACATTCCCCTCTGCCTTCTCCTCTTTTTCCTTCTCCTTCACGAATTCTTATTACTACTGTTCTTCTCTCTGTAAAACCTGCTTGCATGTTTTGCCACCTCAATTAATACCAGAGATTTACTCTGTTTCCCTCTCCTTACTCACGGATGTTTTGTAAGTATTCAGAGAGCAGTTTCTATCTACAAATCTGTCTGTAAGCACCACTTCTCCCTTAAAACTACTATTTTATAACGTACGTGCTCTGCCTCTTCAGGCATACCACACCATGCAATACAGACAGTTGGCAAAACTAATCACAAATGAGTGCCTTGGGTTAAGACAGAGCCTGTGTCCTCTTCATAACTAAAAATTATTCAGGAAGAGAAGTACATGCTATAACCCTATTTCCAATCTGAATAGTTAATAAAAAAATTTCATCTGTAACACATTTTGTAAGCACTGGGAGCCAAAATCTTTACTTCACTTAGGCTAAGAACAGGAGTAGATAGCTGTCGCACTTGCTATAAACACAGAGCTTGGTACTGATATAACTGGGTTCACTGGAACATGTACAACACCAGGGAACCAACATGAAGCATTATACATAAATTTCTGAAGATGCCTATTTCTGTGTTTGGCTACTCATTAAGACCCTGTTCTTTGGAACAATTATACATACATGTAACTTCCCCACCAAAGATGGCTCTATGAACTTCAGCAAGACTGCTCATGACAGAAGGGACAAGTACTGGTATCCAGCAGTGGGGCCTACAAAGAGCAGGTCAAACCCATTAGAATATTTAGTGGCTCTTTGCTGTTAATTGTTTGCAATGTGACAATATTAAGAATACTTCCAAAGTACTTGTTTCTTTATTCCATGTCTTAAAAAGAAATCATAAAAACAGGGACATGAGCTTTACTAATTTTGACTAGTGTGGTACAGACTGCCCATAATTCACAACTACTGTTAGGCACTGAAACAGCTGAACTATCACAGATGACCTTACAGCCATCACTAAACACCCACGGACTTTTATTTACAAGCATCTAAACTATTTTTCAGCCACCAAAACTAAACAGAAAGAAAAGCCCAGACGAGTCCACCATTTTTGTGTCTTCTGAAATTCTGCCTCTTATAACAGTGGCCCAATGTTTTCTATGCGTCCATGTAACGTTCAGCCTGAAATCTGGAAGTCCAAGACAGTCTCCCATGAGCTGAAGTCCAAAGCATCCAGATTTCTACTGGCACCCTGGCAAGCTCCTCGGTGCTGCAGGTGCTGCTTTAATCCCCAGTCGCTCCCCATTTAGTGAAACCTCTTTCTTCAGATCAGTATTTGAAAGACTTCACCAGTACGATCACACTTCCAAATTCACAACCTGCAACATTTATTCCCCCCCTGCCCCGCCCCAGTTCGGGTTGTTTCACACCAGACCTGAGTCAGCTCTCTGAGGCCTTCCTCTGCTCCATGCCAAGGCCCTGCAGAATGGGTACAAGTGTGACCTCGGTGGGACCAAAACAACCGAGAAGCAACCCAACTACATCTTGGTTTAAAATGCTACTTTAAATCGCTTACAAAATAATTACTCTGACAAACATTTTCCTGTGCTTTCCAAAAATGATTTTTGGGACCTTCCCCTTCCTTGAAGCCCTAATAAGATGCGTTTCTAAAAGTCTCTCCTGAAGAAGCATGACATACGCAGGTAACCTCAATTAACCGCTGGGATAACACCGGAACCCAAGCTGCCAACGCTGCCTCCCTCCGAAGGCACGGAGCCTCCGCTCCGGGTGGGCTCTGCTCGGGCTAACGAGCCCATCGCTCCCCGCCCTGCGTGGCTCCCTCGTCCCCAGAGCCGGCCGCCGCGCTTCCCTGCGGAACCGACATCCTCCCTCCGTTTCCCCCAAACCATTCCCCGGCTTCCTCCCTTCCTCTTCCTCCTCTCCCCGGCCTCGGTCGCACGTTCCTGGGCACCTCCGCCGATGGGAGGCCACCCCAAGCCCATCCCGGCCCTGGCTCTGCCAGGCCGCGGTGACCGGCCCTTCCGCGGCAGCTGCTCCTGCTCCGCCCGGGGCAGGCCCGCAGCCCCACTTAGCGCTGCCCTGTTTATCTCCCGGGTTCCCCTCGCCGTGACCGGACCTGCATGTCCGTTCCTCTCCTGCCGCTCAGCCCCCAGGCCCTGTCTACCCTGGCCTGCTCCTCCAGCGCTGCCCCGAGCCGCAGCCTGGTACCTGCGGTGCCTGTCCCGGCCCCCTCCCGCGGCGCCCCGGGTGGTGCCCGGGATCTTCCCGCCGCCGCCAGGCCGAGGCGCCCGGCGGCTCCCCCGCACTGCCCCGCTTCCCCCCC
>VZRI01007808.1:446715-475872 GCA_013397515.1 Upupa epops
GCGCTGACAGCCCGCCCCGCCGCCGCCGCCGGCGGCTGCTGCCAACCGGCCCCGCCGCCCCCTCCGAGCGGCCCCGCTTTTCCCGGGCACGGCGCTGCAACGAACGCTTCCCCTCCACCACCCCGCCCCATCCATCCCCCATCGCCTGATGGGGGATGCTATAGTGGCTCCAGTGGGCTTCGGGATGGGCTTTTCGGGCTGGAAGCAGCCGAGAAAATCCTTGCAGGAATTGGGCGTTAAGAGAATTTTGAATAAATGTTAAGGGAGGCCGTGCCCCGGGGCACCTGGTACCACACTTGGAAATTATTCCTGCAGGAGTTACTGTACTAAATATGTACGTGTGTGTTTGTACATTTTCTCAACTGAGAAATATTCCACTACTGACCTAAGGAACAATCCTGCAGGCACTGTTGTGCATTCATTCGTTTTTACCAAAGTGGCTATTTCTGGGCAAATACATCCCACAGAATCTCTTTGGCTGGAAGAGACCTTTTAGGTCATTGAGTCCAACCCATTAAGCCAGCACTACCAGGTCGCTGCTAACCTGTGAACCTCAGCACATGTGCTTTACATCTCTCCAGGGATAGGGACACCACCACTGCCCTGGCAGCATAGTCCAGTATCCAATTTTTCTTGCCCCACACCTCACCCCATGGAGTGCAGGGGATCAGATGAGCTCTTCTGATGCCTCTTTGGGATGGGGGAAACAAGCCATCAAGTGATGCAGGGAGGACTGAGAGCTACAACTTGTCCTGCATACTTCTTTGCATGGCTTTGCCAGGTCTCTTACCTCCATTTTGCTTTCTGAAGCAAACCTCATTGCATTATTGACATAGTAGTTTTGATGTACAAGCTTAGCAGCTACTCCTGGAAGACAAAGCCTGTCCCTTTGCTTTTTTGGTAAAACCTGGTTCTCTAAAATACATAGGTTGGTTTTCTCTACCCTCCTGAGATGGGTGAATGTCCTGTCCTATATGTAAACTGTTTACCTTCATTTGCAAAAATCAGTTATCCACACCACTATTCCCATCAAGACACCTCCTTACGTCATCCAGTTGCTATACTTAGAACCACCTACAGTAGAACAATAATGGGAATAAAGCAACCAACCAGAAGGTCACAATTAGTGTCATCAGATAAGTCTGTTCAGCTACCATTGCTGAAAGAGAGACGGACCTCTGAAGAATGTGAGGTACACCAGTTCAGGACAAAATCTTGGTCTTTAAGGAATTATTGGCAATTTCAGTCTGCTCTTAATGACAGAACTTTAGGGTACACAGAGACAAGACATCTGGAGTCAGTGGAGAGACTTACTGATTTCTCCAGGTGTTGTTTTAGGCCAAGGAAGTTTTAAAAGATTCCAGGGAGATGTGGCTGAGCAATGTCCAGATTCATCTGAAGCAAAGATTAAAATAATCCCTTGTATCTTTTATGGGTCTGCTATTTATTTGTATTGTTTCCATGCAATATATGTTATTATCTTTTAACTGTTGCAGTTACAAGACATGAAGGATTCAATAAAGCAAAATTCAGACTAAAAAGTGTAAAACCTCATCGCTTTTTTATGGTCTCAGGTATGAAGAAAATGCAGAAATGCCAGTATCTTGCCACCTCTCACAGTGGGGAAAATCTGCCCCAGGCTCTAGGCTTTGCTTCCCTCCAGGTTCCAGTTGGGAGAGGGGAATGGAGCCTATCTCAGGCTCCAAACACTTGGGAATACACAAACAAGCTAAAAATTATTGCTGGAGATATACAAAAGGCTAAAGTCTTGGTGAATGGTGAGTATCATTAATGTAGGGACAAGAGTGTCATAAATATCCCTAAGCGCAGCATTGCTGTGTAAATGCTGTTGTCCAGCAGCTCACACCCATCCGGGTCTCAAACACAAACCAGGACAGGCTCAGAGAGGTTAAACTGTAGCAGTCATCGGTCAACGGCACTGGGTTCAGGAATGGCTATCCTCCTGGCATGCACATCCTTTGCCTCTGCCTCCCAGCTGAGCAAAGCATGAGGTAGCTGACAAGGGAAACCCCACACAGATAAATGACAAAACTCCCAGTTACCACAGAATAAGAATTAGCCAGTTGTAGTTCCAGTTATTACTGCAACTACAGTTATAACAGTTATTAGTTATTACAGTGTGAAAGTGTCAAAAGCTACAGAAAACAAAAAGAAAACTCCCAAACTGTGAAACCAAACAGTGATTACAGACTTTTTTGGTCTTTCTGAAATACAACAGGACACAAGACCTAAGGCACCAGCTGTACTTCCCAAACCCACCCAACTGCCATGGTTATTTCTCTGTCTCCATCAGGACAGCAGCATTTGAAGAGCAAGCATACCGACACATTAACTGGTCTAATTCCTTTTTCTTTGTTTAAATAACATAAAGCTACTGATTGCTTTCAGAATAGACCTTTTTACTTATTGGAACCAGTTGCACTAGCTTCTGTCTTGTAAAAATCTGTGAACTTCAGTTTCGTGAGACTTCTGCAATCAGAAGGCTCGGGACAAGCAAAACCTGACCCCTAATTCACCATAAAATTAAAGCTTGTTTCAGAAGAACCTGCAGTCTTAGAAACAAATGAATGCAAAGATAAAATAATTATTTGTATGGCCACACCGCCTCAGTAATTAAGATCTATTTGAGGGTTGAAAATACTCAAAAGAGGGTGTTAAAAGGACACAGCTGCATGGGAGGCATAAATATTCTCAAAAAACTCACACTGACAGCAACG
Source organism: Upupa epops (assembly GCA_013397515.1). NCBI lineage: Eukaryota > Metazoa > Chordata > Aves > Bucerotiformes > Upupidae > Upupa > Upupa epops. Next base: position 449,454 of record VZRI01007808.1, read on the forward strand.
TGGAAGTGGCTTTAAGAGACATTAGAAAACTTACACCTACTGACTCAATCCTGCACTGCTAATGGCAGACAAGAGTTTACAAACATTGCACACTTAAGAGATGAAATCCATATTCACCGATACTCCATCTGTGCCCACAGTTTCAGATTCTACTGCCATTTTTTTTAGTCTAAACGTAAAGACTCTGAGACACCAACATGCATTTCAGGATTTCAGAATGGGGCAGAGTGAAACGTACTCAGCTGTTTCACTTCTCAAACCAGAAAGATCTCACAAGGACAGGTAGCAGGTAGTTCAAAGTGAGTAACTTTTTGATGGAGTATTTGTGGGGTGTGTTTTAAAGCTCCAGGTATCTATAATCCATTTAATTCCACTTGATAGTTTTACTTACTCGCTTAAGTAAATTTTACTCAATTTTACTTTACTTCATTATACTTAACTTAATTTTTTAACTTCTACTACATTGAAAACCACCAAATCTCTTAATTTTCTTAATGAGTTTTTTGTTTTTTAAAAGGATACTGCAAGTCTTTACCCTATTTTCCCTTCCACAGTTTTTGCTTCCAAATGCTATTTGCTGCCTGAGACTGAGAGAATGTTCATAAAAACAGTCTATAAATAAACCTGTACTCTACCCATATGAGTACTTGTACTGAAGTACTTCGTTTCTGTGGACTTTACTCTTCCCAGCTAGGACAACTATACTATCTTGATTTACAAATGGTTAGAAAGATTTAGATATAAACTAGAAGTAGCCTATCAAGAACAGTACAAGTTGAAAAGTACATGTCCCTTATCTTCCCCCACCTTCTACACACAAACTTCTGTCCCTTTAGGATTTACATGTAATACCTAGCGGTATCTTGACTCTAAAACACCTCAAGGAAAATACTCTCTTGTACCTGTTTTAATACAGTGACTTTCTATTTGACAGATCACTGCATATACCTCAACGCATTCTTTCTCTCAGTTGTTTCCCTCCCATAAGAACATTCACCCTTGTGTAGGTAAGAGACCAGGAGGTGCTGTTGAAAAGCTCACAAAAAATGGCTGAAAAATGTAGATGCAAGAGTTATTCTTGGAATCACTATTTTCTTAGCAGAGTAGATTTTCAGCTACTGAAAAAATGCTTCTGAGACACAACTTCATGTCACTCCATTTTTAACTGAATTGATAAAAGTTTCTGCTTACAGTTATGACTCCCATCTGTTTTATTCTCAATTGATCAGTTAGGCTCTGAATTCACTTAAGAAACTCTCTTTTTACAGGTGACTGTGAAATTCAGAGCAGCGTGTCCATTTTACACCACACATGCCTTCCAAATGCTGCAGGTGACAAGCAACCTTATTTCCTATTGCAAACAATTGCCATTTGTTAGGAAGCTGAAGAGTTTGAGCAGTTTATTTGCCCCAGGCTCTGGAAAATGGGTAATTGGTTTTCAGATGGGACAGTTGTACAGTTCCTTATGGGCTCCCACTGTCCGCAGTGAACATGACCTCAAACTTTTGGCTGCAAACTCTGGGGGTGGAGTTGTGACCAAACCAATGTGCTCGTTTGGAAGAGAAGATAGAGACGACATCACGCTTGAGCATCCCTTAGCAACTGTAGTGAAATGGCACTGCAGCTTTTGAGGAGGCAGTCAGTGTTCCTGGCCACTGGAATAGCCTGTATCTCAGTTCCTGCCACGGCTGTGGAGACACGGCAGAGAAGACAAAATATGCAGCTCAAAAAGTAAAAGCGATCTAACTGCAGTGATCTCACTGTACGATTTCCTTTGTTTCTGTTTATAGGAAATAGCCTATTTTCAGCAGGTCTCTCTCATGTAAGGACACAGAGCTCAATTAATCTGGGGAACACATGAAACAAACGATTCTTACAACAACAGCTTTATCCCTGATTTATTTCAGATGCTTTCCACCTGAAAACCTAAACTGTAAAGTTGGTAAGATTCCTCTCTATGATATCCATGATGAACGAAAAGAGAGTGAGGCTTGTGTGTGTGTAAAACAACGCAAATACTGGAGTGGGTCAGTGAACAACAAACCACGGGTCACTTCACCACAAGCATGAAAATGCAGTAACACTTGTGCATCTCAGTCATCGCCTCATACCTGTGCTGCTCCCAAGAGTTTGGGTCAGAGCTGCTGATCGTGTCAAGGTGAACACCCAAGGGGAAGATGGTTTAATCTTTTCCCCACTGAGAATCTACAAAGCCGTAATTACCCCACAGCTGAATACATGGTACTGTAGGACCATGTCTATACCCTTTCTTTGAAAAATAAATTCCATGTANATGTTAGAATGATGCAGACGTTCCTCCTGTGCATAGCACCTCTGAGGACTAAAATCTTATGCTTTGTTTTGCTTTGTTAATTTGTCCTACAAATTCGTATGTTGCTGGCTGAGCAGTTCAAACTGAATTCCCTCATTTAAAAGCAGGGATTGATTACCTTTTGGACAGGCTGACTGTATTGTTAAAGGAAGTTTTTTAATAGCACGCACTGTATATTTTTTTGTCTTGATACCTCTCTGGTATAAAGTCTTCAAAATATTTAATTTTAGAAATACAGAACTGTGGGCTTTCACTCTGCACCAGCGAAATGTCTGGTAGTCGAGTACTGAGCCTATCAATATGTATTTAGTCACAGTAAACTCAGTCATTTAGATTTTTATATATGTAAGGATTAATTAAGTTTCTGATTTAGACTTCGATCAGTGTGTTTCTCATCTGCTCTGAACACTGAAAAGGCTCCCGTGGCCTCTTGCAGTGACTCAGGTCTGCCGCTCATGCTCCCCTTAGATGGAGCCATCCTCCATGAGCTATCATCCTGCAAAATCCTTTGGACTCTTGGAAGAACGAAACTTAGTGATAAAAAGGGAGACAGTTTCAAAGTCTCCAAGTTACCCTTTGACCTGCTGAACAAGGAACCCTTGAGTAATCTCAGGCTCGTTTAAAGGAGAAACAATCAAATTCAAGCTGACCAGTAATCAAAAAACAAGCAAATAGATTGGAATTAAAGCAAGAATCCGACGTGGGGAATTTTATTTACAGCAGTTTCCTTTGCAGCAACCTGAGCAACAACCTCTTTAAAAAGCATGAAAAGGTAAACAAGGTAGGACATGAAGCCACTATCAATCAAGCCTAGGGAAAGCACAGCAAAGTCATCATATGAAATGATAAGTTTCTCTATCATATGCGAAGGAGTCAGCCTACACCAGTGGAATCAACTGGGCATTGTAAGGAAGAAATTCAGGCACCACTAATGTATTTAATAAAGAACAAAACCAAAACACTTAGGTACAGGGACTCCAAAACAAACAGAATGAAAAGAAGATACTTCCCTCAGCAAAGAGGAAAAATTTTTCCCATACAGAAATCTTAAACTTGAGAGGGATTTTTGTTTTGGTTTTAAATAAAAACAAGCCCGAAGTCTACTAATAGAATTAACCAACCCGTTCCTTTAAACCAAAACAAAAAAAAACCCCTTGCCTCTCTCCTTTCACTTCGAGGCTTTTCCTCAGAAACATTAAGAGATTATAAGGAACTCATAAAGTTCTAGAAATAAGATACCAAGTAAAAGCTTTTCACCTGGCAGTTCTTATTTTCTTGCAGGCTTTTTTCCTGATCTCCCTTCTCACTACTCATGCGATCTGCTCTGCCCTTTATTAAAAAAAAAATCAACCCCCTTACTCTTATGTAACAGAAGTAGAAGCACATCCTAGCTCTCCACAGAACACATATGGAATGCCGATTAGGGAAAAAAAATTGGAACAAGTCTTTTCTCAGATTTAGTTTCAGTATTTGTCAACATTCATTGCCGACCGACCCCTGACTGCAAACTTTTTTGTTAAAGAATTCTTCTGCTTTAATCCTTGTTAGATTTGGGTCACAAACCCCATGAAGGCAGTGCTTTCTGAATGCCATGTTATAGCTAGCTACTACAAAGAACAGCAGAACTCCTAAGTCTTACTCCTGCCAAGGGGGTCAGCAAAGGCTGAGAAGTTCCTGGATCACCTCCGCAGCAGCCCAGCATCACCCTGGTTGCCATCGGAGCAGGATGGGAGCTGGGGCTAGTATGGTTTTAGGCTGAGCCTGACCCAGTCTGCTCTCCAGCAGCACTAACATTATTTATTACTGACACTGCCTTCTCATTTTATGGAGCATAACAGGAAGGGGAATAAGAGGATTGTTAAAATAGCTCTTGCTAAGTTGTCACACAGGTTTTAATGTGCTGTAAACATTCCTCTCCTTCTTTTACATTTTTTAAAATAGAACAACATTCAGGCTTTCACACTCAAAATAACTTTACATTTTCGTGCTAGCAAACCACAACACTCTCAATACCAGCAGCCATTATTTGAGACCATCTGCAAGGAAAACACAACTGTGATTTTGCTGCTAAAGGCCTGAAAGTGCTCCCTTTCAGAAAGGGTACGTTCACCCATCGTTTTCTTTAGATACAAAGAGGTTAACTCTGGATCCTAACGTTACATAAAGACAACGCTATTCAACAGGGGTCTTTCATACCCTATTTTTCATGGAAGAATCCGCCTGTCTAGTAAAGCAACAGCACCCCTACTTCTTATTATGTGCCTTGATGTTAGACTAGAGTGCCCCATGCACCCTAGGGCAGTTGCAGACTTTAGGTCCTTTCCCAATGTTCCAAACAAGTCTTTCTGGTTTTTTTTATGTTGCAGATTTTAGAAATGTATATAAAACAATCAACTATCTCCAAGTCTTCAGGTGTGCAATCAAACTTTGCCTTTGTTGCTGTCTCTCAGCCAAAGCCAGGAAAGACAACCATTGCCAGAGTTGGGCAAACCAGGCAGGAGTCGGGGGCTGGAGCTGGGTCAGGACCTGTGGTCCAACAGTGGGATTTTACCTCAGTCTCATTAAAACCAGCAGAGGTGAAGGGTTATCCCCTCCTGCAGACCCTGTTTGGACTCTCACAAAGTATCAACAGGCAAGAGATAAGTATGAGGATCAAACAGAGAAATGAGATCCAAGAGACTTGATCTTCTGCAGATGGTTTGATCCAGCAGAGCCACCAAGCTGAGCATTGCCTTGGTCGAGCTGCTTCCCATTTCTGTGCCTCTTTTTCTGACTGTCTTTTATCTGCCTCTCATACAGGTTGTGAGCTATTTACTTCCAGCATGTTCCTGTGCAACTTGGTCTAGCTGTGGCAGGGGGATTGAACTAGATGATCTTTCGAGGTCCCTTCCGATCTCTAATGATTCCATGTCTGCAGAGTATTGAGAACCAAGGGGCTCTGGTCACACCAGTGACCTTTAAGCCCTTCTGCTACCCATTTCATCATCTACTAATTATTTAAAAAGAAAGCAATGGTTTTTAGTAGTCTATCTTCCTTTTCTTAACACCTCTTTAACTCAGACAATCTCACCAGCATTATATGAAAAAAATAGGCTCTGTTCAAAACCTTAGCACTGTTTTTCTTTAGCGAAAACGCTGAGAAAGCTGCTAGTATTCTGTTGAGTCCTTCTCCCACAGGCCCTCCAGCAAAACCAGGGAAAGCTGGGATCAGCATGCTCGCTTGCATTCAAAGTACCAGACAAAGATACTTTTTATTTTGAAAATAGAAAAAAAAAATAAATGCCAGCACACTCCTCAATCTGTCTTTGTACACCAAAAAGCACCAAAGGGGACAGAAATCCAGCGCTGTGTTCCTGTGCAGGTCACCTCCAGGTTTGCTCTGTGCTCTCTGCTGTTACAATAACGAATTTGTTTTTCCATCCCTCTGTGCAGACTCCCTGGTCTAAGAGTGACCTATTCGCTTCTGGAGCTATTGGCTTTTTACAGCTTAGTCCACACTATGTAAACAGAGAGCAAGCTGCCTGGGTGAGTGAGCTCCTGGTCCACTCAGCCTCAGAGGCAGCTGCCCACTTTCTGGGTGTGAACCCCGACTGACATGAACCAAGGCTGCAGTGCTGCCTGTGGTGAGCTGCAGCCACCTCTGCTCAGTAGGATCGCAGCTAGGTCAGTGCATGGACTTTTGACAGAAAGCCACCTTACCTCAAACAGCCAAGGATCAAGGGATGCTGCGAGGGGCAAGGGATCCAATGATCAGGGGATCCCTGACGCCCCCTTCAAGCCACAGTTTCTCTGCCAGTCCATCAGCAAGTGACCACTAATGTGCCCTGCCTTCAGCCAGCAGCCCTTGGGTGATGGCCCATGGACACCTGCTCCCCCCAGCCTGTCCTGTGGGGCATCTGGAAGGCGCTGAGCCCCTCCTGGCACCAGCAGTCCCAGGCTGAGGGAAGGTCCTCCTACACGGCAGCACTTCACACTCTATATATAAAATACACAGCCATACAGTTACTCTCAAGAATTCTCTCTATGAATCGGTGTTACTGAGGGATATATATACTAACTCCATACATGGGAGAGCTAAGGAAGATTTGTCCAAGGAACTACTTCCAAAGGAAGTGCCGGGCAGCCACACTATTTGTTTTGTTTAAAATTATTTCAGGCTCGATAATGTCTCTTCATCAAAACTACCCATGAGCTGAGCATGCACAGTGCCACGTACTGTGAGGCGTACAGGAAACGGTGGATTTCATTTCTTTCTTTACTATGAATATCATGGTGCTGTAAGAAGGATCCTGGCTGGCAGCATGAAATAAAGCCAAACCTTCAGATATTTAGGGGTCTGGAGTTCCTGCAGTGCCTTTCCAAATTGGGTTTTCAGTTCTGCATTCCTAACCCTCTGTTCTGTCTGGACCATCTCATGAATGGACATGTGTACTACTACAGAGCTCAGTAAGTACCTCATCATGTTTGCCATTAATATGCATTTGAAAGAAAAATGTAGTTCAAGCTTCCTGGTCTTGCTTTCCTTGAGCGAGGAACTAGCGAGGGAGTTTATAAATTCACAGTCCTGGCAAGCAAAGGAGACCAAAGCAACTGCAACACACCAAACTCAGTTCTCAATCCAAACAATAACCTTGTTCTATTTTGTGAACATCATCTTGGCTATAGGGCTTGTTTACATTTATTTGGTATGATAGCCACCAAGGTGGATCAAAGCACTCAAGCTGCTGGAAAGACTCTGTATCCAGCTAAATGACAACGGCTGCAAAGCAGAAACAGAGATACCATGATCTACCAGCATAAAAGTTTCAGCTTAGAAATAAGAATAATCAGTTCTCCAACCTAAAAGCTACTTGGCAGGAAGAAAAGGGGCTAGAAAGAATGGATTTCAGACTCTCTATGAAAGGGACAGCATCATCCCACACTGGTCAAGCTGATCAGAGGAAAGACATGCAGAGCCAAAGGGTAGAGGGATGGTGACCCAATCTAAGACACACAAGCTACAAGATCAAACCATGCAGTAAAGACTTGTAAGAATTCTGTTTTTCAGCAATCTGTATATATTTCACACCATTTAAGAGTAAAGTTAAAAAGGCAAAGAAATTCCTTGCTTTAAGGATGAATAAAGGAATTGCCATTACCAGAGAGCTGAAGTACATGCCTGGTTAAAGCTGAAGCTTAAGAAAGTGGACTGGAGAACCTCACTGCCCTAAGCAGTGTCCCACATGCTGTCACTTTATAGAATAATCACTCTGAAGCCTTTAAGCAGGAGCAAATCACTGAGATGAGAGGTAATAGAAGCACACAGATTCACTAGCTGAATCTAAACACTCAAAAACTGGTCTGCATGCAGAGAAGAAGATGGAGTAAAACATGACAGTAATAATCTACCACGACTTGAGACCTCGTGCTCCAGTAACAATTAGGTAATTGTTATAGTCTCTTCGTACTTGAGTAAGAAAGCTTTTCTTGCATCAAGTTCTCATGTCTAGACAGATATACATTGTGAATGAATCACTACTGACTAGCTTTGAAGACCCAAGTTGAAGAGCACTCAAATGGTGTAAGCCAGTATCTGGACACAACACCACTTATGGAACAATTTTCTGGAGACAGTTTTTACAGCACAATGCCCAACGCTATACTGGCTGTGAGAAATTCTGGTTTTCCAGTGGTATCCTTAAAGGACTATGAAAACAAGCGATAGAGATTTAGCAAAAGAACCTCCTAATCATAGAGTTCTAAGTCTTAACCAAACTCCGAGTTTGCAGGAAGTGCGCTTGAACACCAACCAGCTCTCTTGAGCTCCCCCTACCTTCTAGAGCCTTAGACCATGCGATTTCTTCTAGCAGTCTCTTGAGGAGATCGAAGTTGGTCCTTCTAAAGTCCAAGGTTGTGATCCTGTTTGTTACCCTGTGTCTACTACACTTCATTCTAAACTCTATCTTCTCATGGCCACTGCAGTCAGCATGCCCTTAATGTCCTCTACCAGCCCGTCTTTGTTTGTCAATACTAGGTCGAGTAGAGCATCTATCCTTGTCGGGTCCTCCACTGCCTGAGTCTAAAGGCTATCATCAATACACTGGAGAAACCTCCTGGACTGTACATGCCTGGCTGTGTGGCCTTCCCAGCAGGTATCAGGGTAATTGAACCCCTCTTCTGCCCCTTTATTTCAGTTTCAAAGGTTGTTTTGTTTCTTTCCCAAATAGCTCATCAGCCTCTGTGCAAAATGGCCACTGTCCTCCAAAATTCCATTCCCCAATTATGCAGAATGATTCCCAGCTTTCTCATTTGACCTCTTGGAAGTGCTCCTCTCCTTGGCAAAGACACAGGGCATCTCCATCACGAGTCTATACTTTAACTCAGCACAGACATTACAACACGGGGCGAAAGATTCGGGTTGAGGTGTTCGCAAACCCACAGTTTGACTCACATATGCCCCCAAACAACCATACATTTTATTAGCAATTATAATGATCCTTAATTAAAAAAAGAAATACGCTGCTGTTCTTCCAGATAGTGATCTACAGAAATACTTGTACAGGTGCCATGAAAGTCTATTTTTCAAACTGCATTTCAGTGAAGGGATGTTTAACTGCCTTACCTACGTTACCTGAATCCTCCTCTAAAATGAACCACTTTGAAGTTTTCTTATTAAAAAGGCTTTAAAAATTAAGCAGTTTGAATTATTTTTCTATAAACCATATAATCTTCTTACGTTGTAAAAAGTTAACTTCAGCCCAAGTCATTCCACTTGGAAAAAAGGCAGTGAAAAAGAAAGCTGTGGCTTCATGCATCTCACCCTATATTTTCTCTAAATTTAACATCTAACCCTGATTGTTATAATTTTTCATGGTAAAGCTGTCTGAGTGTTTACAGCCAATAGACTTTGGCTTTGATACTGGAAAGTCTGTTATATAAATGTCACTCTCATTTATATCCTCAGTTGTAACAAAGTCATTAATGCAGCCGATTCCTAAGAAACCCTGTATTTTAGCAACTTGTCCAAGCTCTGGTACTGCAGAACGTAAACACATCCCACTCAGCGCAGAAGGACATGACACCTGGGAGATGCTACAGTTTTAAAACAGGCATAGAAGCTATATTCACACACTATGAACATTCGTTGTCAGAGCATTACGTTTCATTTCCAGACAGCCACGATCACCTCATGATGTTTTGTAGCTGCACACATATTATTCTGCATAGCAGAGCTATCAAATGTTTGTTACAGACTGCAATTACACGGTTGGGGCTTGGACCACAGAATCATAGAATTGTTTCAGTTGGAAAAGACCTTTAAGATCATCAAGTCCAACCACTAATCTAACTCCTAAGGTCCCACAAGATGAGAATTAGGATTTGAATGCTCCAGCACTGAAATTGCTTTTCAGAGATTCCATCGCTGTCAAAACCAGAAACCCCAAAACCCTCCCCTCCTGTTTTCTAATCCTGCTCAAACCCAAATATTGGAAGCAGGTTAAGATCTACGAACTAACAGATCTGGCCTCTTGCCACATGCTGTATTAAGATGCCATATTTAGTTCTCCATTCCCATATACTTAGGCTTTTAACCTGTTCCTTCCAGCACTCTCATTCGCTTCCAGTATACTACTAAGCAACACGGCTGTCAATCAACCTTCTACATCTTTCTTCTATTTCTGTCAGCTCTTTTACATACAATTAGTGCTGTTATCCCATGCCACTGGGAAAAGGGACTGTTAACTTGTGCTCCCTCTACTGTCTGATGGGCTTTGCAGCATCATACTGTGAGGAAACCAATTTCTTCTTGGCAGAACGGTCTAGTACCGAATGCTAACGTGAAAAGTTACCCTGTGACACTTATGAAAGTGCATACTTAGAACATGAAGGCCCTACAGACCTTCAACTAGCACATCACTTATCAAGAACTCCCTCAACTACAGATGTCTTGTCCTGCTCCCCTGGACCAGCCCAGTGTGAAACAGGGGAACCTCATGAAGGAACCATGGCAGCTAGGATAAAACAGTTTGGAACAACCAAGCAATCACAGCTCCCATCAGAATCAATGTAAGTCACAAACACTCGGGTTCCTCCATCCCTTAATAGGCAAGACCCTTTTGGTTTTGATTATTAGACCAGACAAGTCCTGGATAAGAGAACAGGAGGCTGAGTTCCAAGCTCTGACCCAGGGATTTATGCTATGCTTAGCTAGACCCACAGCTTTTGCTTCACATGGCCCCTCGCTCCTTATTTGTAGTGGAAAAAGCATTTCTGTGCTTTACACTGACAGTAAGTGTCTGTAAAGTGGGGAGAGGAGGAGAAACAGGAAGAGACCTAGTGATCCTTCTGCGATTCCTTTGCATGAAGACGGATGGTTCCTCCCATTTTTTTGCAAGATAGATTAAAGTAATGAAGATAACTTTAAATTACCACTAGAAGCTCCTACTGAGGACTGTGGAACAGGGAGTGAGCCCCGGAGTCAGCAACTGTCTACAGATCAAACAGCAAAGCATTACAGCTACTTACTGCTGAAGAGCCAGACTGCTGGAGTCGTTCATGAGTGTTTTGATGCAGCTCACACTGATGGAGATCAACAACTAGTATCCTCTCAGTGCCATGAGGAACATCAACTGGACAAACATATGTGGCTTTTTCAGATAAGATTTTATCAAAGGGTCACCATGCCATGCAAAACAAACTCCAAATACTACTGCTCTGCTTGTTCAGCTTCCTAGATGAGAAGACTATTTCTGCAAAATAGATGCACAATGTTGAACACGTTCTGAAGGTATCTGATTCATTGTGCATATTGTATGTGAAGACTGCCTGCCTATATATATATATGTGATGCCATAACATGGTAATGTGTGAGAAAATGAAATAAACCCCCAAATCACCAAGCACTGAAATCCCTTCTCAATGTTCTTGAGAGACCTCTTGTATGTCTTGCATGGAAACCTAAGAGGTAACAGATTCAGGCCATCCTCAAGAGGTACAGTGAACACCACGAGTACGTAGTATCTGAACAGTTCTCTTGCATCCTTAAGGGCATGGAGTACTTTGACCCTCTACCTCCTCAAGCGTTCAGTGACCACAGTTGTATCTGTCCTTCTCATTCAGCAGAAAAGGATATTGACTGTTATTTAACAACATGGTGGTCTACAGACTTGACTTGTGACTCAGAGAACGTATGGGGTGTGGACCTTGGAAAGAAAGGATCTATGGATCACACCTTGAATTTAAAAATGAAGGAAGTATTTTATTTAAGAGTTGAACATGTGAGGTTAAAATGAAGGGGATGATACCTTCAGCTGTCTTTAGAAAAGACAGGTCTGATTGATTGCTTTCAAAAATACTTAATATTTAGGATATTATGGATTAAGTGAAAGGTTTACACTGGATTCTGTCTGAAACATCTGAAAAATAAGCTTTTAAGTCGTTGTTTATGTTGGCAAGTAACCTGGCCAAGTCTAGAAGCCAAATGTATGATTGACTACCTCACATATTTTACAACTGTTACACTGACTAGGTATTTCAGAATTTACATCCTTAGAGAAGAATCCTTAAATAGACTTTCTGATGGGGATAAAACAAACATACTTTAGGCTGTATTTCATGCTATGTTACTATATTTAACTACACTTAAGACTTACAGCAACTTCTTTTAAAAAAATGCAAAAATTTAAGAGTACAGGGATCAGAGAAGTTTATCTTGTTTTTAACATGCTGTTTCATGAATACCCGTACAATTACATAAAAATCAAAGCAGGGAACACTTATTAGTATATTAGCAATATATTTAGTCCTTAAACACAAAATTACCCAGACTGGACAAATTCTGCTAGTACAATTCAAATAAAAATTAACCCCCCGTTCATTGATCAGTCATGTCTGTTACTATCTTCTCTCTACTTTTAGGTACTGAAAAAGATGACACTAATGTTCCCACAAACATTCCTTTTCCTCCGACTCCTCCAGCATTGTGTGGGGCAAATTCACTGTGCAAATCAATGCAAACTGATATTTTTGTAGTATTTAATATTCATCAGCAGTGTTCAGTGTCATTCAGAATGGTTTTGGTTGGAAAGGATGTCAGAGATCATCCAGTTCCAACCTCCTGCCACGGGCAAGGATACCTCTCACTAGATCAGGTTGCCAAGAGCCCCATCCAACCAGGCTTTGAACACAGAGGGGACATTCACAGCCTCCCTGGTCAACCTGTTCCAGGGCCTCAGCACCCTCACAGGGAGGAATTAATTCCTAAGATCCAAACCTCTGTTATCTTGAAACCATTGTCCCAGCACTTACTTTAAAAGGTGAGGCTCTGCTATTAGAAAACTGGTTAGAACTAAAGTCACTGGCATCCTCCAGGAGGTCACTTCTGCAACAAACTGAAGAATTACATTTTAATCAGAAGTCAGTCACAGCTTCTCCTCTGATTTGATACGCTTGGAGGTACGCACAGTTCTGGAAACTGAATTCAGTTTGTTAAACCCTTTTCCAACAGATTATTTTCTGTAATGTGTGACAAGACTTCTTCACACACAAGTATTGGTTAAGTAATCAGATAAAGTTGATACTCATAATGGCTGGGCTGGTGAATCAGCTGGGGAATACTTTTCCAAAGCACCTGAGGACCAGATGCTCAAAGGCACCTCCAAAGGTAGATTTCCAAGAAGGACTTCAGCCTAGGTCTCTGCAGCAGATTGATTTGCCATGCCTACCAGTGTGTTTGCAAAAGAATCTTATTAGGATCTTTTCTGTAGTTCTAGGCAACCACGTGCCTCTAAATACTCCACATGACAACTTAAAATCAACCTTTAATTTTTAAAAGACAGTGCATGTGACTCAGGAACACAAGGCTGCAGGTGCCCCAGTTGCTACAGGAACACATGTTCCTACTCCCTGTGTCACAGCAGCCTGCAGCTGAGTGGGGGTACCGCTATCCCAAGTCATACCTTGGGATCGTGAGCTCTTTGCCCGGATTCAAAGAGGGAAGGCTGAGTGTTTATGAGGGTTTCTCCTTTTGTTCAAACATGTGTTCACAAAAAGATTCCTGGGAAGATGTTTGTGAGGTTCATAAGCTACACATACACAGTATTAATGCTAACGCTGTATACTTGATCTATCCAAACAGAAAAGCACCTGCCAGCAGACACAGAAATCTTGCAGTTGCTTCCCAGTACTATTTCTGAACATTCACTAATTGCAGTTGCTCTTCTGTGTTTATGCAACTTATTTCCTTTTTTTTCCTTTTACCTAGAACACTTAAACTCAAATCCCTGAGCAGGAAGCCATGCCTCCCTTTTCTCAAATGACCACTACAAACTAACAGAGTGCAGAACACATCTTGCCACGCATGGATGTTTTTGCATTTTCAGAGTGAGAATCTAATGAAAATTAAGTTTACACAAGTACATCTGAGCTTGAAACAAGGATTTACCCGTAACTGGAAGCACACAGACTATGCAGAGGGGATTCTGCGTTCCTTTAACCATCCAGGGAGAAGCACACACCAGTGTTCACACCCAGACCAGGCACGTACACGTAATTCTACAGCAATCTGCTTTTTTGACAAGTATTACTCTGCTGTTGTGACCATCTCCTGTGCAAATCTTCTTTCTGGGGCTCCCATCATTTGCAGAAAAAAGAATCCAAAATTAGTTGCAAGACCTGTGAGCGCTCCCCATGAATCCACAAACCGTGGGTATAAAAGTAGCCTATATAGTGTATCCAGACAACAATCCCACTAAATGCTCCGAGCTGTTTTTCTCTCTTGTTGCCAGCTATCTTTTGCAAAGCTGCCATCTTCTGCTTTCTTGCAAATTCAGAGTTTGCAGGATATTCTTGTTTCTGCTGTTTTCTCGGATTACAATTTCTTTTGTGTTAATTAAGCTGAAAAATTGAAAGAATGTTGCTGACTCTACAAAGAACACAAAACAGGCTTGCTTGAAAAGCTAAAAATAGATCGCTCTATTCAGAAGACAGACGACTCAGTCTTCAAACTATTTGTACAATGTGAATTAATTGCAGATGGCCAATTCATTTATTTAGACCTCTGTGACAGAAATGAAAGTGCTACCGCGACCGATGATGTGCATAAAGCTCCTTCCAGATTGTTGGGTCTTGTCAAAAAGCAAACCTGAGGTGGCATACTGCTATTTTCTGGAAATCTATTTGTCAACAACCTTTTTGATCAGATTTTCCTCTTTTTCTTTCTGTGTGTGTGCATGCATGTGTCTCTCTCTCTCTCCCCCCAGTCTTCTGGTTTCTCTCCCGACAGCTTGGATTTAAGACGTGAGAGTGATGTGCACAAACTAAAAGTTATGAGGGCCTGCTCACATTCACTCCCACCGTTCACAGTATACGCTGCAAACCAGCTACATTCCTGCAATTAAAGTGCCATTTTATGATGTAAATGTTGTAACAAAACCCACCCAGTTTATTTAACTCCTTTGAAATTAACGACATTTTTCTCTGCTGTGCCTCAGGATTTGTTTTAAATGGCATTTTACTTTTTCCTTTTGAGGCTCTCTCCTTAAAAGCAAAAGAAAGTTTAAATCAATAACATAATTTTTATTTTTTTTTAAATTAATGGGAGAGAATTCAGGAAAATCTAAATTGAAGCTGATATTACATCCTGGCTTTTATTGTTAGATAAACGTGAGCTTTCCAAAAATACCATCTATTAGCCTGCGATCTATAAACCGTAGCTGTGAAATAAAAATACCATTGAACTAGATCAATTGTTTGGGATACAGAATGATCTGTACTGGAACTTTACAGCAAATCCTGAACAGCATGAGGCCGCCTTTGTGCTACACAACTAGAAATGTTGTCATTTAGGAATCTAAATAATGCCAAGAAAAAGAAACTAAATAGCAGAGTCTCGAGTCTCCAGCTCTGGGGTCTCTCCTTCGCTGTTTTACTGCATTACAGTCTCTAAATCCTTGCTTGCAGTCTTGCTGACTTGAAAAACGAGCCGAAGTTGATCCACACAGGGTCTGAGCTAACAGGGCTGTAAGAAAACCTCCCAAGAAGTTTCAGGTGGAATGGTATCTGCTGTGCTGATATCATCACAGATAGCACATTTCTCTGTTACTTTTTTTAACTAATAAAACACTGCTGTCTGCATTTCACAGCATTTCTATGACATCTTAAAGTCTTTAAAAAACACCAGGCTTGATTTAAAGGCATTATGTCCTAGAAGCCAAAAATACAGCTTGATGCAGAGTTTAATTACATTTTCTGCCTAAACAAACTATCATAATCTATTAATATCACAATATCAATCCTTTCCAATGTTGGGGCTCCTTCTGCATGCAGTTACTTAAGCTTATGCATTATCGCAGCTTTAAAAGCAGGCAGACATCATCCTCTACCCTGTATTTTAAGCATAATCCTTTGCTGTGAAAGAAACTTTGCAGGATGCCTCTCAAAGATGAGCTTCCTCCTGCTTTCATGTGTTTCCTGGCGTTACAGGTGGTACCCAAGGTGGTGCAGAAGACAGTAAAGCTGCTAAATAAGAAAGATCACCTGCCTTCAGGTGCATGTATAAAAAAAGGTTGAGATACTTTGTCAGTTCCATCCAGGCTGAGATCACAGCACCAGGGATTGGAAGGGAACTTGAAAGCTCATATAATCCAATCCCCCTGCCACAGCAGAATCACCCAGACCAAGTCACAGAACATCATAGGACAGAACATTACAGATTGGAAGCAACCTTGAAAAACCACCCACACAGCAGGACACCAAGACCAAGTCCAGGCAGGTTCCAAATGTTCCCAGAGGAGGAGACTCCACAAACCCCCCCAGGCAGCACCCCATCACCCTCACTGGGAAGATTACCTACAGTTGGGTGATAGGCACACTGACAACATTGCTATACACAACCCACTCCCACACACACAACGAAGTCAAACATGAACCACTTAATTTTGGTGGAAAGCTGAAATTCTTTGTCCACAAGCGTAGAAGAAGAATCTGCTGTTGTCCTTCAAAACATCTAGTAAAGAAAATCCTATTGAAGGAACACTGTAGAGCTGCAGCCAGCCTGCAACAACCAACCACATCTGAATGATGAGTTGCTTAAAAAGGATGAGCACCAAAGGTTCTGATATTTTTTCCTCAGTGTGGATATTTTTGTATTTGTACTCTACCCCACCACAGACTTCCAGAGATCTTGTCCTGACATAGGTACATCTACCCCCTTGCAGGAGAGAAACACCTTTGTTTACATCAACTATTTTTGGTAGGTTGAGTTTTTGCTGGTTCTAAAGAGTTTTGCCTTGCTTGTAAAGTAAACACCAGCATCTCTGACAAGAGCTCACCTCAGAGTCCACAGAGTGTCTGGGTAGACCTCATAGAAGACACACACACATATATGTCCACTGCTTGCTGTGGTGAATCCTGCCAGCCATGGTCCTTCTAACAAATGAAATATTTTCCAAGCATTAACTGTGAAAGACAGAGGACTATAAAAAATATTTACAGCTGAACCAGTGCAGGACCTTAGCCAGTGATACAAACCAGTACACACAGCAAACACTGGGACTGCAGAAGAGGACGACTGGGCACAAATAGTGCAGTCAAGGGCTGGGTCTCCTCCTCTCAGTGCTTTCCAGCCCTGGTAGAATCTGCAAAACCTCCAACAGAACAAACACAGTACCCCATACAAAGCTGGAAGAGCATTTTTTACTGACACAGCCTGACATAACATAAATAACCAAAGCATCAGCAGTAGGGTGATTTCATTCTGGGTAAAAGTGCTCCTTTGAAGACCAGGCTAAAGAGTTCAAGACAATGGAGAAAATGCAGGAAAATGCATGTGAAATACCCACCAACACACAAACTGCCTGCCCTACAGCTAGCTAACTATCCTAGAGATAAAGCCCTCTGTTCCTACTGTGGTAAGACAAGAGCAGGAAATGCAAGGAAAGCAGATGAACTGTTGAAACAGTATTCTACATGCAAAATGATTCCATGAACACATTTCTCTGACGGCAAAAGCTGTTACACATTTGTAACGAGAAGAGTTAAGTGTCTGTAATTTATTAGTTTCTTGCCAGGAAGCCACAAGAAGGTACAGCTTGCCAGCTGGGAAAGAGTCATCACCTTGCTTTTCAGCACTGACATCTTCATTCTAAACCCAGAAAGTGATTTTTTTGTTGAAGTCATCTTCATTGGGTAAAGATGCAAATACAGTGTCTCCGTTGTAAATCCAATAGTCCACAAGGGAGGGCAGAAAAGAGAGAGCAGGGCAGAGAATACTTGCATAGTGTTTTAGCATTCTTTTCCACATCTCTAAGACTCTGGTCTAGAAGTTTTAGCAGACCTTCTGTCTAGACCTTTGGCTGTATGTTCTTAACCAATTTTTAAACACAGAATGCTAGAGCTTAACATCTACCCAGCTGACAGCACAACAGGAGAAGCATCAGCACAGGATTCATTCTCTGATTATATTTGTCTGTTCTCCAGTTGCCTGCACTGACTTATCAAAGCACCTTTACCACTCCTGAAGAAGAATGATTTCAGAGTCTATACTAGTTCTTGCATATCTCCAGTCCCTGTCCCAGCAGAAGTCCATCCCTCTGGATGCAATTAAAGTTGAACCAACAGCCAGTCTTTTAAATCAAGATGCCAGAAATCAGGCTCCACTATTAAACAAGCCCCAAACAACCAACCTTCTTTGTACAGACCGCAAGATTTCACAAATATTGAAAATCAAGATATCCCACTGCTATTCCAGATGGCCGAGGAGCTGTACAATTCCCACATTCAAAGGTCACTGTCTTGTTTTTATTTCATAAGGTTGCACATAAGAGGCACTTTCTTTGAAAAGTTGTGCTGAAAATCCAAACCATCAAATAAATATCAACCTGGTTAAGGTAAAATAAATCCATCATCGTGTACATTTTTAAAGAAATTAATACACTGCAATGTTTTGAAATGGTGTGCATCGGTTGATCAGGACGATCAGGTCTAAGACTGGATGAATCAATTAATTTAGTTAACGTGCTAATGGGACACACAAACAAACAAAAAACCCCGAGGAGGGTTCAAAACCACTAATTAAAGTTGCAGACAAGAACAAAGATTGGCTTCATTTGGAGAAAAACAGCACATTTCACTCACACTGAAAAACCCCAGCGCAAAGACACATAGATTAATCAGATGTTCTTACGCAACTGGGCTGAGCTGCTACCTTAGGTGAAAGAAACCCCTCACAGTTCTCCTTGTGGAAATGTGAAATCCATCTTTTAGTCCGTGCATACATCCCTCAGTGCCAGCAGTTTGTTTAAGAGCCAGTTCCATGTTCCAAGCCAGTCTTCCATTTCCAGCGTGCCAGTTCCTATGGCCACAAACAAGGGTAAAACTCTTTCCATCCCAGCAAACAATGAATGGATTGCAGGCAAAAAACTTCTCCTCTGCTGATCTTGGGTTCCAAAACTCCCACTTTCTCCATTCACCACGTTCCAGTGGCTGTTGTGTTCAGCTCCAGCGACACGTGCCTCTTCTCCAAATAAACAGAGGAAAAGTGAAGAAGCAGGAAACCCAAAACAGGAAGCTCCAAACCAGTTGTACCGGTTCACAGAGTCACCTAATGACCAAACTGAAACTGAGGGAGAGCTTGGAATTATAAGACCCTTTATCACAGGTTCTCATAGTAACACCCCACTCCCTCAGGCCAACAACCCCACCAAATTCAAACTATAACACTGTGCAAGACAAATTTCTCCCTCTTATAATTCAAAACCAGCCTTATCTAATTGCTTCAAAATTTTCCCTAGATGAGACACCTTCTTGAGTTCAGCATTTCATATGAGAACTTTGTGGAGGAAACTCTTTTCAGCTTGAGACAAAATTGGAGAGATTAAAATCACCCTAAAGATAGGTACAGGGGTTAGCCTTTCAACTGTGGACGCGTGCCCATCTCTCTCTAATTGTGACAATATTTTTCCAAGCAGAGTATCATGTTGTATGTAACACTGAAACTTCCTGGTCTCTACTCCTTCTCTGCTGCACGGTTACCATCTTATTTTTATAAGCATTCCATTTTGGGGCTGGCCCTTCAGCTTTGCCAGAGCCAGGCAGCTTCTGCTTTAAAGCAGCTATTTTGCAACTAGCTGCTGCTTGCTGCAACTTTCTTTCCCAGCCAGCAAGTACCTGTAATGTTTTCCTCTCCAGCCACTGAGAAAATGGCACATTCTCTCAGGTGCTGCCTCTAAAACAGGGCATGTGGTGAGAATAGTCAGCAGTGACCTAGACCACAGAAGGAATGGCCAGGGTGGGTTTAATTTCTGGGTTCTTTTTGGCTGGATTTAAACAAGTTCACTAAAAAAAAAAGTCATTCTAGAGTCAGGTCCTGCTCATGCTGGCACTTCTATTGCTGGACTAGTCAGGCTTGCATCAAAGGAAAGTCTTCACTGCCACCCCAATCAATGGATAAACATTGAGGAGCCACAAGTAGCACCACTAGGCACTTGTGAGCCCTTGCTGGCTCAAAAAAGCTGGTCAGCAGGGCAATTTGCTTAAAATATTAAGCAAAGTAACTACTGTATGATTCAGCTTTACTTGGGCTGCTCTGCAGTGCTAATTATTATTTGTAAAGGGTTATATTAATATTCTATCTTTTTTCTCCTTAAAGGCAAACGAACAAAACCTGCAAACACGTGGATTTAGAGCACTTGTGGAGAAGCCTACCCATCTCAGGCTGCTAGACCTGAATCTGTGGTTGACTATGTCCTGTGGGCAGACAGTTGCACAAAGTGGTAGATTTGCTCCCATCTTCCTCAGTCTTTTACTGCTGTACACACGCAGGTGATCATCAACCCAGGGTAAAAATGCAATCATGCTCCAAGTCCCAGAGGCACCTCAGCCTCCTGACCCACACAAGATCCTTCGGGACATTTTTGGTCGATCCTTACTCCAGATCAGACATCTGCTTCAGGGCACTAAGTACATCATGGATTTTTAGCAGAAGTTACTTGCTGCTCTGGCAGGCAATAATTAGATTATGAGAATTACAGAAATGACAGGCTGGTTGTCTACTTGCTGTATGGGCAGCCTGCAGTGGCTTGGATAAGAGTAAAGCATGCAGATTAGCGTAAGGATGAGCTCAGTGTAAATCCAAGTAATACCAGAGTAATACGTATTAATAAATAATGCCTCTGAAGCAGAACATTTTCTGCTGTGATGCTCATCCTTACCCTCTACTGGCTCTGTCACCAAACCACCAATGCAAAATGTCCTACACATGGGGATCCTCTGGGTTTTTTGTTTTTCTAGAGCATCTCTACATCACTCCTTTCCCTGTGTGGTATCCCCGGCTCACACTTGCATTAGAGAATCCTAAACAGGTGGGTAAACACTAGGACCTTGCCTGCTTAGTTGGCTGTAGGCATAGCTTGCAGCAGCAACCGCAACAGCGGCATTCCAGACACGGGCATACAACTGAACATCACATTCAGCTTTGCTTATAAAATTGCCATATTCAGCACTGCCACAACACATAGCTTCAAAAACTGGAGCAGGGTTTTCCCATATATGGGAAAGCTGACCTGATGCTGCTGTACCAGCGTCAGTGCAGGCAGCGCACAGAAGGAGCCAAAGCCTTACGAGTCCTGCCTGCCACATTCTGTTGACAACAGAAGAAAGTATGGGTGCTCCCAAGAGCTCTGGGGTGACACTGCTCTGCAAAAAGCCTGCAGCCACATTATTTCTGCACTGTGTTCACTTGCCAGCCTGACTGAACCCGTAACAAAAAAAGCCAGTACATCTATCTAAAACTGTGTTTGTACCTCCGTGATTTCTGTGCCTCAAGCAGGGCTGACACTGAGGTCTGAGCATCTGCATCTTCCTCTGGGCTTAGGCTTTACTCCCGTTGGTGGTTCCCTGAGGCTCACCAGGCTTAGAAGCTCTGCTTGAGACCCCTGTGCTGAGTCAAGGGACCTCACTGGATCGAGTTTTAATGCTGCTAGTGGCCATTTGAAGGCCGAGCGCTAACAGACTCTCCCTTGGGCAGAGCAGAAGCATTTGAGCAAGCACGTCGCTGCAGAGCCCCCAACAGAGGGCAAAGGACCAGGCTCAGGAGCTCCCTCTGAACTGCTGGCAGAAGCCTCAGTGTTTTTTGGGAATATTCCATTGTTTTGAATGTATAGAAAGCACAGAGAAACCAGTGCCAGCCACTGCGGTGGAGCAGCCAGGGCCACTGCCGGCAGCAGGAGTTCTCCCTGGGAACAGCTTCATCCGCGGGGTAACGCACATTGCATTTAGTTCTTTTGACTCAATCAGACAGACTATCTGCTCACAAATCCATAACTCTGGGTTACTGTACAAACAGCACTGTGTATTTATAAACTGCTCACAAAAAAAATAGCAGGATGAGCAGGGCTGGAGTGTCCAGCTGCAGCTCTGGTTATGCCAGACAGCTGCTCTGTCAGAACTGCTAGGAGAAACCTCATTTCTTTGCAGGGGATGCCCTTTGATTCTCAGCAGGAGTCTGCTTTGACAGCTATATGCTGCCTAAGGGAGAGATCTTTGAGGGGTGATTTTTTAAGATACCAGTGGTATGTGCTGGATACCTGGCTCTATACTTCTGACTGTGTGGGATTTGCAGGGAGAAGGGGGGAAATAAAACCCTAACTAAAGTGCTGGGTAAGCACTTACTAATCACTACATAATCATGACCACGTATTTAAATTTTGTTAGCTATTAGATCCAACTAACTTCAGAGGTTCCCAACACACCGCTTACACTCTGCAGGTTTCAGACCTACCCTGGGGGAACCTCTGGGTCTGGGAGCTGCCCCACAGGAAGGAGACCCACTAGTAGCCCCCCATCCACTCCCCTCTACTGTGTGCAGCAGGGTTAGAGCTGCAGAGCCAGTGAGCAAGAGGAAAGGCTTCAGTTAAAACTGAACAGAACCAACACAATCTGACAGAAGAAATTAAAATTGTAGGTTGGTAATGTCACTCCATTTTCTTATTAACATGGAAACAAACTGTTTAGGTAACTGAAAGGCTTGCATCACTTTAGGAAGTGTTAATTACATCAGTGGTTTTACTGTAATAAGTTTCTTTTTTTCCTTTCCAGTTTTCTAAAGCCTTAGGAATATTTCAAAGGGAATCCTTCCCAAATACGCAAACAGCAAGTCAATACTCTGAGGTTTTTTGCCAATTCCCCTTTCCCTACATCTCTCGCTCAAAAAAAAAGAACCCGACTTAAAATGCATTAAAAACAAACAGAAAGGGATTTGAGGACTGAAGTTTAGCAGGTTTAATATTGCCAAATCATTACAGATAATCAAAATCATCACCAAACAAGTCATTCATCTCTTCCAGGGTGGCTTCCTGACATTAATGGGCAACCTTTTAATAAGCAGTAATTTAAATGACTAGTGCTGCTTTGCACACGGGGAAAAGAAGTTGGGAAAGCACAAGCAGATGTCCAGCGAGCTCTGGCAGAGGCTATTCCAGCAAAGCTGCAAATCCTCTGGTTTGAGGCACTGTGGTGGGTTTTACTACTTCAGTAGTGTCAAGAGTAAGCAGATGTCCTGTTCTCTCACCAAACACCCCCAGCATTTCCCCTATTTTATTTAGCTAACTCTCCCTGGGGGAAAATATTTACTAAGGATCGGTAACAAAAGTCATAATTAGTATCTCACTAATTGCATTTGTTCTTTCACTTAGAAATGCCGTGCCATGGATTCTCAGAATTCATTTTCTGTGTGCTCATTTTTAGAATCCAGAAAAATGCTAAAAATTTGTTTTCATCAAGATTTAGGACTGTTGCTTTCAGAGTTAAAAACCAAATTATTTGGTGTTATTTTCTCCCATCATTTAAGATTTCCAAATTCCTGCTCATGGTTGCTATCAAATTCCCTACTTTTCCTTTAAATATAGATGTTGCAACGGGATGTTTAGTGCTACGGTTACAGTTCACATTCAGGACAAAGCTGACTCCTCAGCACTGAGCCAGGATAAATGCACAGAAACAGTTTCAAGCACATGTAAAGCAGTTTCATGCATCTCCACGCCTGTCGACACCAAGTTTGGAGTCACTCTGGCAAAATTCACCGTGATCATATAATGCTATTTATATTAAAAAAAATCACAACAACTCTAATAGTTTTAGCAACAAAATAATGAAAATCAATAACTACACCCATTTGTTCATCTGTGTATAACTTTTCTATGAGGAAGAAACATTATCCAATAATTTCAATTAACCAATTTTATTTATGCCATCTTGGACTCAATGCATTCAAGTGTAAGAGGAGAAGGGGCAGGTTCCAAGGAAAAGTGCAAGTATCGAAAGGCTTGATTCACCCCCACACTTTACATTCCTAGTGTAATAACACACAGCACAGAAGTTTACTAGGGAAAACGGTGAATTGTCTTTTAGAGATTTGTTTTACTTGCAATTAGTCTTTATCCCCCTCCAAACAAAAAATACTACTTCTGTTAAGTTTCTCAAAGAGCAGCACTGAATTTCCTGCCATGAATCCAAAGATTCTACAACTGTAAAAATCTTTCTGAGCAAACGACAACTGCAAGCCCTCAGCTGTGACCCTCCAGAGGTAATCTATTTTCACAGTGTCAAAAAATCACCAATATCTTACACGTTCTCAAAAACTCTGGTTTTATACAGAGCACAGAGAGTTATCTGACACTTTAATACTAGAAGTCATCCCTTTCAAATAAAAAGGTAAGCTATTAATGCCCTCCAAAAGCAGGTCTTTTTCATTATTATAGAGGGTAGTAAAACTACCTCTGAGTGTTTCAGTGCTTAACGCACATGTTTGCACTCCAAGGACAGTATCCTCATCATCAGAACACTGGCAGAAGCAGAGTTAAGACTTCAGCACTTACAAGTAATAGGGACAGGACTGAGTTCTCAACAGCTCAGGCAAATGAGAAAAAAGACCATGGTGGAGTTTGTTATCTAAAAAAAACCCATAATCCTAGGGGTTAATCTCTGCTAGCGGTTATCAGTTACCAACATGAAGAGACATGCCACCTGCACTCTCAGCGCTGGGCAAACACAGTGTTAAAGCAGCTACAAAGTGGAACCAAACTCAAATAGCAACGCTAACAATTGAACACGGAACAGCGGAGCCCTGTGCAGAAGCACGAGGGTTTCATAGACCACAGGTACATACACTTGGACTACAGGAGTGAGAAAATCTGCTTTTACGTTTTTTACTTTCACTCCTGCACCACCAGTGCAAGGCGGAATTAGACAGTAATTCAACAATCATTAATGCAATCAAAAGCAGTAACTCCCTAACCAGCTCTTCTGAGAACTAAAATCTATTTTACCTATGCCAGGCAGCAAAATAATTTGCTTTTTAAACAACTCAATCTTGTGTAGACTCATCTTAAGCCCCTTCACAAGATTTATGACCTCAGTTTAATTTCTGTGCAGACTCACAGGGGATTTCTTTCAGCTACATTGGAGCTGTTTTCCCTTAGTTCTGACTTAATATTTGGTTACCCCCATAATTTATTAAGTATGGAGAAAGATAACAATTTTTAAATGGCAATTCCTGGAAAAACACCCCTCTTTAAATGTTAAGCTCCCTAAAGAATTGAAATGGGCAAGACGTATTTCAGACATCTGACTATTAGTCAACTATTGTTAAAGTGATCCAATTATTAAACAGTCACAAATTATTTATTTTACTTCTATAAAGTTTCCCTCTTTGCTGGGTCTGGAGTAAATTAACACATCCACATGTTTCTTTGCTTACTATGCCAAGAAGAATGAGTAATATTTTTCTATAATAATATTTTGATAAGAAAATGAATGTTCGGTTTAAAATCATAACAAGGGTTTCTGTATCATTTGTGTGTCCTGAATCAAACATGAAATGATCAAATTAGAAGGATTTGGACAACCTGTTTAAAAAAAAAAAGAAACAGCTTTGTACAAATATAAAAAGGTTAAGGGGTTTTTTTTTAGTTACTCTATCAAACAAAAGCATAGTTGGGCTTTCAAAAATTTTCTGGTTAAAGGATTTAGACAGGTTTCAAGTGAAATGTATTTAAACATCAGAACTAAATTAAAGTGATCTAAAGAAACAAGCTGTGGAATGTCCAATCCTTAAAAAACAACCAAGAAAGTAATTAAATTAAGCGGGGCTTAGCTTGCTGAATACAATTATGACATTTGCTTCCTTTTTCGCTTTGCCAGATTCAATGCCCCTTCTCCCTTCACCTCCAGCCATGGCACTGGTAAACACCTTGGAGGCCAACACCAGACCTGAAAAGCAGGTGAGACATCCACCTGCATCGTAAACCCAGGGATTTCCAGATGCATCAGTAACAGAAACTTGCATAATCTCATTTATCATGTTTGGTTTTCATATTTATTAGCTGAGAAGCACACAAACACCAGGTTCCATGGGCAGGGCAGGGCGTTCTGCGGGCTCTGCTCAGGCTGGGCACAGCGTGTGGGGCTGTGCCAGGTCCAGCTGCCAACTCTGCCAGGACATTTCCTCCATCCAGAGCCAACAAAGAGAACTGAGGAGACATCGCAAAATGAACCCCTGAAACACCCTGTGCCTTTATCCTGGGCCAGGAAGAGCCAGGTGGAACATTTCAGCTGCTTAATTTACAAACGATATCACCCCTTAACTTCCCAACCTGATTAAAACCCTACCAGCCTCTGAGCTCCTGTTTGTCCCTGTCCGGGGTAGGGAGGGCAGCTCGAGGACCCAGGTCTGCCTGACTGTCACAACAATTCTTTCTGCTTCACTTATCTAGTCCAGTCAAAACAAGCCAAGTTTAGAGCCAGAGCTGCAAAAAGATCCCCAAGGAGATATCTGCGACTCCTCCTAAGCATTACCCCTGCACCCTTGCCCACCCACAGTAGCCCCTTGTCCTCCCTGCTCCTCCCCTCCAGTACCATCATCATGCCCGTAGCTCTCAACACCTTCAGCTCCACTAAGAGCAAGGACCATCCAACCCTCTGTTCCACAGAATCAGCTCCTCATCGTCCCTCCGGGCTCTGCTCTCGCTTCCTCTCGCACCTCGTCCTCTGCGGAGACCCCGGTGCCCCCGAAGCCCCCGAGTCGCAGCTCTGCACATCTGCGGGGGGGGGGGG
>VZRI01007808.1:475922-501256 GCA_013397515.1 Upupa epops
GCAGAGCAGGACCCCAACCTTTCAGTCTGCAGAAGCCGAGGCAAGAGCACCATCAGCAAAAAAAAATACAAATAGGAGGATAAATAAAGGAAAAAAATGGGGCAAATAAAAGCCAAAGAGAGCAGAAACCACTCACCAAGAGGGGAAAAGGAAGAGTGTGGGGGGGAAGTGAGAAAGAACCCCGAGGACTTTATAACTGGTCTGTGCTAGGACCACTGCGGGAGCCTCAGCGGACTAGGAATTTGTGTGGCCCCCCCGGCACAGAGTTACAGCGAACAAACAAACAAACAAATCCATAAAAATGTCGGGAAGGAAGCAGAGCTCATCCTCTGCAGCGGGCAGGGTGCTGCTTTCATGTCTGCAGAGGGGTTTGCTTGGGGATTTCTCGCTGCAGAAGGAACAGGGCACAGGGCAGAGGCGGATCAGAAGGGAAAAGTTCCCAGGAGGGTTTCAGAACTCGCTGCACAGTTATTTCTCCAGATGCTATTTTTAACCCCGCTGTTACTATTTTTACCCATGTCAGTGTTTTCCATTTGCTGAACTCTGTCCCCATGCAGGCAGGGCTCTGCTCCCTACCATCACACCCCAGTCCCCCTCTCTCTGGTCCAATCCTCCACCACCACCACCCCCCTCTGCCGTGGCCCCACTCTCAGGCTGCTCTTTTGGATCCCTTCAAACAACACGAGAAAAGCCTGGGCTCCCCTCCTCCAGCCCTCCTTTGTGCGGAGATTTATACATCTCTCTATAAGTTGCACACAGTGCAAAGTCCAAGAGCGATCACCCAGCAAATCCCCTGCTTTAACTCCATTCCTCTCCAAACACATTCCTGCCAACGGGGAGGGGAAAGAGGGGAAAAAAAGAAAAGCAAACAAACGCCACTGTTGCTAAGTTTTGCACTTTATACCCTTTTATATTTACAATCCTCTCCTCGGCTAAAAATAGCAACACATGATCCATTTATAACTGGCCGGACATGCCCCGGAGCCGCTGGCGGGGCCCTGCCTGATGAAAGGAGCCCTTTGCGTTCCTTCTACCTGAGCTCATCCCTCGCTTAAAGGGCTCAGACAGCCCCGCGCCCACAAAGCGAACATTGAGGGGCTACTGCCGCCACAGGAGAGAGGGTTGAGGGGCAGGGAAAAAGCAAGAAAGAAGAGAAAAAAGAAAGAAAACACAGTTGGTGAGTCACGCAGGCTGCCCCGTGCCCTCGCTGGCATGCTCGAGAAACCTCCAGTTTGGGAGCTGGCAGGGAAAGCAGTGGGGAGGGGGGCTGGCATACAGCCCCTCGCCTGGCACACAACAAAAAGGGCTCCAGAGGCAGCTCCTGCTCAGCCCCGTGTACGATCAACGTGTTAGTTCACTCTAAGGAGCAGTGAGAGCAACTGCAGCTGGAGGGGAAGGGTTATAAGTTGCTCTGGAAGAGATTTGAGAGCTGTGCACAGAGGTGGGCACTGGAAACAGTTCTAGACGTGGCTTTAGAAGTGGCTCCAGAAGTTGAACGGCTGGAAATGGCTCCCAGTTTGACTCCAGACAAGCTGGTTCTTGGGTTTAGCAGCAGACAGGGACTGGAGTTGGCTCAAAGGTGATGCTAGAGACAGCTCCAGGAGGTGATCTACAAAGGGCACCACAACCGGCAAAGACAAATGCCTGGCGTTATCTGCAATATTATTCATGCAGGATAACAGCATGGATATCTTCCTTCACTGTTCCTTTGGCCTTGCGAGTCCAATGGCACAAGCACCCACTAGCACCCATGCAGGACTCACTGACTGCAGGTGCGGCAGAAAGAGTTCCAAGGGCACGGCCCAGCACCCAGTTCAGGAGAAACCACACCTTCCCGCTTCAAGAAACCAGGTGCCACATTTAATGCCACCTCCCATCTAACACCGTTGTTCTTCAGTGTTTCAAGATTTCCTCTCTTGGAGGCACAGATTGCTTTATTCTTGTTAACTGAGACAAAGAATCCAGGTTCAGAGGCAGGATGACCACTTAGGCATCACGAAGCAGCAGCAACAGAAAGCACCACCAGCAAACACCAGTATTTTAGTGCAAATCCCAGCCACTTAAAAACAAGAGCTCAAACCCTCCAAAAAGTTACGAGACTTTAAAGGAAAATATACCTTCCAGTTAAAAGTCTTTTGGGTGCACTTGAAACGTTTCTCAGTACTCTAAAGAGCTAGAAAATGTGGTTTGTTTGGACTGACAGGAGGAGTTCAGTGCCAGTGCTCCATGGAGTCCAGCTGAGGAAAAAAGTAATAACCACGGTGGGACCTAGAGAAAAAATGATTGCAACAGTTGGCAACATCATTACCTACATTTATTCCTCTTAACAGCCCCATTTCAGTCGCTTTTCTGATATTCTTGATTTTGGCTTCGCAGTGGGAAATCACATCACCTTGTGTCTGGTTTGCACAAGTTTTCCTGCTGCATTTTCTCTCCGTAGCTCCTCCACGTACACACTCCCTTTACTTTGTTTTTACAGGAACAAAAAGTGTCTATGTGTACCGGTGCCCTTCCAAAAGTTCACGTATCACCAAAACAGACGTGCAGCGAGCTGGTCAGGCTTCTCTTGGAGCTCTGCTCATTTTAAACAGAATTCATTTTTCTGAAAATCTACAGATTCCTACCACTTTCCACTGGCTTTTAGCTGCTACTACAGGCAAGAGTTCACACTAACCACTTCCCACGAGCTGACATTAGCAATCAAGTGCCATTTTCAAGCTGCTTGCAGGAAGACTACAACCATGATCCTGAGAGTCATTAATATGAGGAGAGTGCAGAGTGGTTCTACACAACCCTTCCTGTGAGGAGGTGCTTTACACAGGGAAGTGGAAACTTGCCTGCCACATCACAATCAGTGTTGTAGCTGTACTTACAATAAATACAGTCTCTCTTCACTGAGTTGCTACAGAATGAGTGTTAAGTGTGCATTGAGGAAGGTGTAAGCATTCATGGACAAACCTGCTCTGTAGTGGCTACTGAGCTGAGCACAGTATTTGTCAGACGCAGCGAGGTTTCAGCCCAAGGGCTGTGAGTACTTTCTAACTAGGCAGAGAGTGGCAATCACTTCACAAGCCCTGAACTCTCCATGGAAGTGCTATGCCCTCAGGTTTCAAAAGCAGAAGCAAGATAAAGGCAACAAAAGTACATCTTCACCCACGCTCTGAATAAACGCCTGTGCACAAACACTACAGACATTTGTATTGAGGTGAAGTACAGCTCAAGGAACTCTTCTCTTTTTTCCAGCTAAGTTACAAATAATAACCTGCTGCAGATGCAAAACCTGGAGAGAAAAGCATAGTCTGAGGACTGTGGCAGCCCTATCCCAAAGGAGGACAGCCATGGCTCCTCACTCTCTGGCCTATCTCAGAGCCTTGTCCTGTGCACCCCAGAGCCAGGTTTTTAACCAGAAGTAGCCATCTAGGTTGGACAGCTATAGAACATGAGGGTTTTTTTAAGTACAGGCAACTTTCTTCTGAACACATCTCTAAAGGGTTATTTTGCCAGAAGCACCCTGAGCCAGTAGGTCTGTATCCCTGCTGCAATAGGCTTTTGGAGTACAATCTCCCTGGTACTTCTGCCCTATACATTCTGCCAAGAGAACTGCCAGCCTTAATCCAGCCCACTCCTCAGGCTGAGGCCCGAGTTAAATCTCCACTGTTGACTGCTCCCCTTCCACACTAACTTGCAAACCCACTCAGGCCTTCCCCCCACTCCCCTCCCTAGCTCCTTCCCATTTTCATCACTCTGTTTCTTAACCTGAAATCCATCCTCAATCCTTGCAGCTTTGGCCCCCTCTTCTGTTAGCAAAACCAAACTCCTGGTCATGTTCCTCTTGGAGGGCTGCCTCCTATTAAGCAGGTGAAAATCCCATTTTCGTTCCCTCACTTCTTTTTCACTTACACACACCTTGCCCTATCCTTTTTTTTTTGGTGGAGGGAAACAGTAGAGCCAGCACAAAGAGAAGAAAATCTCCCTGCAATGTGCTTTGTGGGAATCCTCAGCAGCAGAACTCTGTGGGTCCCAACAAGTTTCTCGTGTCCACAGTGCCTGGTTTAAGATTTGCTATTAAGCTTATGTTGTAGAGGTCTTCTCACTCAGTATCTTGCAAATAGCCACTCCAGCCTAATAGAAGAGAAAGCACATGTATCTCTTGTGAAAATACACTCCAGGTCTTAACAGCATCCATCCACGCAGGAGGATGTTCTTGGAGACTGTTTCTGCCCTGAAGCACTTCTATATTTCTGCTAAAACTCCTAGCGAGGGAAAGGCCCCTTCAGATTTAGTGTTGCTGCTTCCAGATGTCACAGTTCAGTGTCCCCTACTAAGATGGAACCAGGCACTTCATCTTCAGAAAAAAACCTAGAAATACAGTATGTCTAGCTGCAGTCACACAGGATTTCAGGGCAGGATCAAGGATGTAAACTATATGAAAACTATAACCTCAGTAGTGCATTTAACTGCCCAGCAGAATGGAAGTGGCAGTGAGACATCCAGGAAGACAGTGGAAGACAACAGCTATCCCATGAATACAAAGCTCACCATCTCCCCAGCCCATGTAAGGCAGTATGTCACACATTGCCCTTAGGGTTTGGTCCAAAACACCTACTGGGTGTCCAACTCTGAAAGGGTGTACCTGTAAAAATCAGGAGCATCTTTCCCTGCTAAGACAGCTGTAACAGGGCCTGAATCAATTAACCAATTCACAGCACTGCTCTAGAGCTATAGAACTGCCAGCAACAGCTAAGTAGGCAGCTTTGTGCCAACCAAAACCAGCCCAAGGTCACCTAACGAAGGAGTTGTGTGTGAAACCACACACATGCAGCAGAGAACAGCACTTGGGCCAAAAGCCTTAAAAATTTGTTGTTTAAATAGCAAAAAAAACCCACTCCTATTCTGGGCTACTGGATTTCCAGATGGCCACTGACCTTTATGTTTGTTTATTTGAAAGATGTGTCACTAATTCATTTCTCTCCTAAGTCAAACAACTGAATTATTTCTAAATTCTCTTCCCTCTGACCTCTTAATTTCTTTCTGCTTTATTCTGGAAATACTCATTCAAGACACAAAGATTAAGCGCGGGCATGGCCCACATGTTGCAATTCCTCATTCCTCAGATTGTTATCACTATTGCAATTCCTACTCCCTCTGGATCCTGAGAAGCCCACACAAAAGGACACCACAAAACACGTGTTTGACTAGTATATGCAAGGAATATAAAGTAATAAAGATACTTCAGACTCTAAAATATCACTTACAAATTAGGAAGGGGCATTACTTTTACCCAGGGAGTGCTATGAGCAATGCCTTCTACTCGGAGCAATGCCTCAATGCTCATGTTGTGGGTACAGGTACTCAGTGCCATGGCTGCATGAACCCCCCATGGAATCATTCTCTCTGGGTAAAGTCACTTCCGTAGACACACAGGTATAGAATCACAGAATCATTAGGGATGGGAAGGGACCTCAAAAGATCACCCAGACCAAGNCAGAGGGAAACAGCACTTCTGCTGGCAAATTCACTATCTCACAAGTCCAGGGGCTACAGGCTCCTTGCACAACCATAATGATGCTGGCACGTTTAGGATTGTGTAAAACCTCTAGCAGACCACAGCTGCTTTACATTGCCATGGTTGTCTTCATACACTTCATACCATTATAATAGTGTACTGGTCCTACAGCCTACCAGACAGTTATCCCAGTACCAAATAAAAACCACATCTAAATTCAGACAAACTCAAGGTGAGTCACACCAGAGAAAATTCTGCTGTTTTCTCCCCAGCCTAAACTAAGCAAGGGTCATGGGAGCTGCAGGACAGCTAATGCAGCATTGCGCTGGGCTTTGCTTGTACAGAGCATCCCAAATGAGACACTTGCAGCCTGCAAGACCTGTTCCATCACTGACCTGAAAGCTCCATTGCCCAGGATACCTCTATCACCACTGTCAACCAAATCAGTCCTGACACTACCTCACTTCCTATAACTCAGTTAGAAAAGAAATGCCATGAATCAGCACTCCTCCTCCATGCAATTAAGTCTCACAGATTGTGTGAGCACACACACAGTTACACCAGATAACATACACACTCCTAACCGGGCTGAACAGCTTCCTGAATGAAGCCCCAGCTACAGAACCCCCAGTGTCACCCCAGCACACCCCCAGTGTCATGTGGGAGAGAGACCTTTAGTATCACAGCACTTGAGGGCGCTGCTGCAGTAAATTTAACTCACCCTAAAACCTCCTTAGTTTTATTATGAATTAAAAAGTCTTCTGTTAGAATCTGTGAGCCATGCTGACACTTACTTACACTACTGCTGTTACACAGTGGCTCTCCTGTTTTGGTAAACAGCGAGCAGAAGTTAGGACTAGCACTTTGCAGTCAAGGTTAGCACCTAGTTATCCTCTCAAATATTTGCACAAAGTGATAAAGTGGAAGCAGAACAAGGAAACAGCTGAATTCAGATATTTTTATTTTTGTCAGTGCAATTTGCTCTGGGTAAAATGTGAAGCTCTGAGGAGTGCCTTCTCCTCACAGAACTAAAGAATAATAAATTGTGGGTGAAGACTCAAACACCACTTTCTCTTCAGGGACATACATGAGTTACTGCACTCCTTTACGGGCAGACTGATTACACTGTTTGGCTCTGTTTTCCCTGGACTTTAATAGCATCCTCCTTGCAAAGGCTTCACAACTAAACTCACATCCCTCCTGTATCTTCTACTTGCTACACTCTCCCCTGTATCCTTCCCACCTTTCTTCTTGCAGAGGCAAGAAGAACCCACAGGATGCCAACATGCAGTTGGAGATGTCCAGTGCTACATCCAAGATCCAGTGAATCCAGATCAGTGAATCTGTTTTCTTCAGATTCTTCCTTACATGCACATTGACCTCCACTATTGGGTCACAGACCTATGATCTCCAGGGGCTGTAATGTTTTAGCAGCCCTCCATTCTTTTCCTGCTCCAATGTGAAACAGTCTGGAAGCAAAAGAAACTCTTTATCTGAAGTTACCACTTGCCAGCCTAAGAGAACTCCAATTAGAAGTCTGACAGTGCAATGTTGCATTTTATAACCTTTTTTTTTTACAGGACTTCATATTTTGTTCTTTCTCAATTTTGAGCAATATGCTCAGTATTTTTTCATTCTAGTAGTTTATTAATGGTAGTCTCCAAAAATCAGACTAAGGGAGAGAAAACAGTTCTCCATTTGAACTTCCCATCGCTACTGACTGCTTAACAGAGCAAGAAGCAAAGGGAAACAATGAAGAATGAAAAGAACTGCTTCTACTTTTATAAATATTCCTGAAGCACAGTATTTCCCCATCATTTTACTCAGTAGTTGTGTGTGTCCTTAAGAATTTAGGATTTTAGAATGTCCTTGCCCATGTTTCAGAAATGCCTGCCATGGATTTTGGGAAAGCAGAAATACAGTGAAGCAGGTCTGCTGGACAACTCACCCTGAAGTACACTGACTGTGCTGCCAACGGTTAGACACAACCACAGCACTGGTCCTCTAAAAATACACCGATGTGAGGGCTACTACTTCTATGTCAAAAATCAACTGCAGGTGTAAAAAGGCAGAGAAAGTTAAAAAAAGGCCAAGCGATCAGAGAAAGAAGCCCTAAAGATCCCCGTTTGTCGAGAAAAAGATATGAAAAGGGAGTAGAGCACCAAGAAACTTTGTACTTTATCTGCTAATGAATGAATCCTTTCTTCCACACCATTCTGTGATTAGTTACGAGTTAAGCTTCAAAAACAAGCAACACACATCCAAATTTAACAGTTTGTCTAGTTCTGACACGATGCTGATTGCTGTTTTCAGCTGGAAACCAAAGCGAGCACATATCCCCCTGGGATCCTGGCTTGCTGAAGCGCTTGAGAAAGCTGAGCTTCAGACCCAGGCAGACTGAGAGCAGAGCTGCTCCCTGGGATCAGTTACTTACCAAGAGATCTCCATTCAGCAGGGCTGGAAATCTTTCAATCTCAGATCTTTTCCTGCCTAACCAGCATAGCTGGAATCTTTTGTTAACAGCCAGCACAGTAATTTGCTGACCTTCAGACTGCATTTTAGCAAAACTTACAAAAACCTCATACATCTGCTAAGTGCAAACCTTCTAGGAACAATTCCAGTAAGATGCTTCTTTTTTTCCTGCCCCTCATCTATAATTGACCCTGACAGATACTGAGGCTATTTGGCAACTACTAAAACCTTTTTAAGATGATACCCCGAGCTATAAAAAGAAATGTAAATGTGAACTTTAAACCACATTTAGTTCACTGGAAATACTACTACAGTAGGTTAAGTTATTTTTCCCACTGAAAAGTTTAAAAGTTACCTCTGGATGTATTTTAAAAAGGTTTCCTGAGCCTGCCATTTAATCCTAGGCATCTGCTTTCTGCAGTCAAACTATTAAAACAAAAACCTGATGAAGAGATCCACCTAGCATTGCTATTGTTCATCTAACTGGCTCACAGGTACATGAAGGACAGTTGGAAAAATACAAGAAAACATTTGATTAACTTTTTAAAGTGAGCATTATTCCTACTTATACCTTACAAGGTAACTGAAACCTCTATCAGAACACTTGGGCTTCACTGAACCAAGCCACCCACACAGACACAAGAAATTCATGCGCTCCCAGCTCAGTTCCCATGGGGAGTTGGCCAGGATTCCTCTCACCCCAGGCACAGCTTCAGCACTCAGGCTATGCAAAAATACCACTTTCTCTTCTGAAACACAATAGATCCTACAGCATCTCACAGGCCACCAGTAAGAGGGAATGAGCCTCCTGTGTACTGCAAGAATCAGGGCTCACCCAGTGCCTTCGGCTGTCATCACGCCCAAGCTGGAGCACAGAGCCCTACACCAAGCTACTGACCCAAACAGAGCATGCGAGTCAGCAACGGCACTGCCCATCCTCAAGAGCAGACAGTGCAGTACTGCTGAGCAAGGCAGCAGCTGGGTCAGGGCCTTTCATGTGATGAAACTGTAAAACAATTGCAAGTCCTCCTGGTTTTGGCATAAAAAAAAAAGATATCCTGCTTAGCGGAAGGAATATCTGGGAATCCTGATGGCTCAGGATGGATGGACATGGATGGACAGAGCTCCAAGAAGAGCATGAAAGCAAACTGCAAACACTCTACCTCAAAAGCAGTTAACAGATCCCACAATCTTAAGCCTGTGATGTTTCTAAGTCTCTTAAGTCATTAAGTTAGCTATTAACCTGGAACTTCTCTGGAATAAATCCTCCTGTTTAGAAAATTACATTCTGAAAACTAAGTAAGAGCTTCCTAGCAGTCAAAGTTCCAGCACCTTGTGAATTACCATATAATATATAGAATAAACCACTCGCTTGTATAGAATTGTTATAAATAAAGCTTATTTATTATTAAATCAAAAATATTTGAAGCCTAGGGATTAGAAAATATTTTAAAATCCCAGAATACCCCACAAAGTGGCTATATCTAGGCACCATAGTGACTACCACTGGCCCAAAACCAATTGTCACTTCTCTGACAATCACCAACATTTGTAGGCTTCAGTGTGCCAGTCTGATACTGTTCTTTGCCACTCGCTCCAGCAAAACCATCTGTCCTGAGAAGTATATCCTCGCCCTGTGCTGGGTTCCTATGCTCTCCAGGTTCTGCAGCCTCTCCTTGGTGTTAAACATGGTCAAACAACCCTCCAAGCAAGCCTTGATGGACATCCTCCAACATTTTGCAGGTCTTTATAGAAGAGCTCGTGTTTACCCAGTGAAAGGCAATTGCAACTGAAAAGGTCAGTGTTTAAGATTATATGGAACCATACCGCTTGTCAAAGGGGTTTGGGTGCTGGGTTTTTCAAACTAAAGCAGTTTCTTGTTCTCAGCTGTTCTGTTAGGCTCTCATACTTCATCTACCTCCTTCCCTGCCATTTGAGGAGGCTGAAGTCTGGTCCATCAGTCAGTTCCCCAGTCGTTCTCAGAAATTGAGGTTTTGAGGCTTCTCAATTTACTTTTTGCCCACAGGGCTTTAAATGCATAAGAAAGCACCTGAGATCTTAAAGTTTGCAGTGTATCCTGTTGGATTTTCCACGGCTTACTGCCTTTCCCATGTTTGCCTGTGACAAAGAACTCAAGCAAATGCTCTGAGTCCACTCAATTCTTGACAAAGCAGTCTCCGCAAAGGCATTCATATGCTACTCCACAACCTGGCTGGTTTGGGTAAGAGCCCTCTCCGCTCCAAGGAAGCGCCAAGTGAATAAGTGGCTGTTGCACTTTAAAACAAGTTGTCCAAATTAAAAATAGTAATTTGAGAGTAGTTTTAAGTAATGGAAAAGTAACCACCCTGAGGAGAAGCCTTTTCAATGCAGTAACTTTGGAGGCAAAGCACTGGGATCTCCGCTCCTGATGCAAAGACTACTTCAGTTATCTCAAGATCCATTTCCCATCATTTAACCCTCGCGTTAAGCAGCCCTGCATGAAAATTCTGTTATGTGAGAACAGACTCCACACCTGGGTCACAGCAATCCCAGGCACAAAGACAGGCTGGGTGGTGAACAGACAGAGCAGCCTTGAGAAGGACTTGGGGGTGTTGGTTGACAAAAAACTCAAGAGCCAGCAATGTTTGCTTACAACCCAGAAAGCCAACCCTATCCCGGGCTGCATCAAGAGACGTGTGACCAGTAGGGCAAGGGAGGGGGATCTATTCTGCTCTCATGAGCTCCCATCTGGAGCACTGTGTCCAGTTCTGGAGCCCCCAATGTAGGAAGGAGATTGAGCTGTTGGAATGGGTCCAGAGGAGGGCCATGAGGATGAGTGGAGGGCTGGAGCACCTCTGCTACAGGGACAGGCTGAGAGAGCTGGGGCTGTTCAGCCTGAAGCAGACTCTGAAGAGATCTTCCAGCAGCCTTCCAGTACCTAAAGGGGGCTGGGGAGGGAGTGTTTCCGAGGGCTTCGAGTGGTAGGAGCAGGGGGAATGGTTTCCAGCTGGAACAGATAACGTTTAGACTAAGTCAGGAGGAAATTCTTCACAATTAAGGTGCTGAGACACTGGACCAGGTTGCCCAGGGAGGCTATGGCTGGCCCCTTCACTGGAAGTGTTCAAGGCCAGACTGATTGAGGCCTTGAGCAACTTGGTCTGGTGGGGGATGTCCCTGCTTATGGCAGGGGGTAGTGGAACTAGATGATGTTTAAGGTGCCTTCCAACCTGAACCATTCTAGGAATCTATGAATATTCACATTGTCAACCCAATTCTGAAGATGCAACTGCAAAATGCAAGACCTGCACTAGCAAATTTGTTTTGCCTGCGATAACTTTTACAGTCGTTTCTGGAAGCCTAGGAGAAGTCTGGCTCGAAATCTCTCAGTGGGATTACAATTTTGTTCAAGCAATACCACATAGTTTGGAAGCCACAGAAAACATCTATTAAGAAAGTTGCTAATTTAGAACAAAATGAGGCCATCTGGAAGAGCTACTGCAGTGCCGCTCATCACACCACGAGAAAAATACTACTGTGCTGCAGCTTGTGAAGTTCTGTAACAACAGTGACACCAGGTCAGAAGAATCTAAAACTGACAAAGATGAGGTTAAGGTCTTGCCTTTGCTGTAAAAAATTAAGTCCAAAAGGAAGATGAACATGAAGGAAGGTGTGGAAAAAAAAGATTAACTGAACCAGCAGCTAATAAAGTTCCCAACCCCCCAATGAACAATAAAGGCTCCCAGCTTCAGGAGGATGAGTTCAGTAATGCACAGTGAGGTCAGTAAATCAGGACACCTTAGGAAATATCATTTTGAACATAGAGGAAAGTACAGTGAGAGCATCATCAGGACACATTGGTTAAACAAGGCTTAAGTAAATGTGGAGACCTCAACAAGAACCCAGAGAAACTACATCCAAGTTAGAATCTTCAGTGCCTTAAGCAATAGAGAGGACGAGTCAGGAATTTATGAACAACAGCTCAAAATCAGGATGGAAACATAACAAAGGGGGGTTTTTGAAATAAGCATTTACCTGGGCAGTGCCAAGTCTTAGTCCTGAGTGCATGTGCTAGAAGGCGGTTACCAAGAGGTACCAGTGAATTCAGCAATCTCTATTATCAGGAAACAGCTGAATGAGATGCCAAGGGCATGAAATGTAGTTTCAGGAATCATAAAGGAAATTAGGCACTTAATCCCCTTTAGCTGAATTAGTTTTGAGATAAGACAATAGAAAGGACAACAGAAAAGCCAGCAGTGGCAGAAGTTCACTAGGTGCCAATTTCATACTGATAACAGCAGGAGGGAAGGGAGCAGGCTCTGAGCTGTACAATGAACTCATAGTGCAGAGAGAAGCTGATGCAGAAAAAAAAGATTCTGCTAGGGCATTCATTACACTGGAGTGAGGAGAGTTCTTCGAAAGCATGCTGTCAGTAGGAAGAGTTCAGCAATCTTTCCTGAAAGCAGATCCAGCATACTGCAGCTAGGGAAAGTGCGCTAGGGGCCAGAGCAGCCGGCAAACCAACAGGGACAACAAGACAGAATAGACTAGACAAAGACCAACCAGTCACAGGCAACACCCACTGAGGTCTGCAGTGTTCAGGAGATAGATCCTCTTTGGGCACTGGAGTAGTCATGTTTCTAACAGCATGCTGGACACACGTGGAAGAGCAAGCTGGTAACCCAGTTTACAGCTCCAAGAAGGAGAACCTGGCGCAAGCAGGAACTGTCAAGGGTGGCAAGAGCAGACAGTTTCCTTTCTCACTTCCCTCCAGCACAAAATGCTCCTTTCATTCATCCATCCAATAACCTGTGAATGGGGATGTGGAGCTCAGCATCCATAACCCATAGGTGGAAGTTCAAGCTGACAATACTTAAAAGGACCAACTAAATGTCCTTTACAAAGGCTTCAGTAAAAATGCTAGAGCTCATCCTGTTGGAAAGGTGTTGACTGTTGTAACGTTGCACACAAAAATCTAAGTTATAGTTTAATATTAAAATAGGCATAAGGATAAATTCCTCCATTTGTTTATGGCTTACTCTTATCACCTGCACTGCTCCACAGCCAAAGCAACACACTGCACACTGTCACATGGATCAGCCAGGCATCAGTTAAGGTGGTTTAGTGATTAGGGGTTGTAGGTTGGACTTGATGATCTTGAAGGTCACTTCCAACTTCAATGATTCTATGAAAGAAACACAGATGACTAACGATGCAGTTCTGTCAACTGCACCGAAAACCCACGAGCAAATTTCCCTTCAGCTGCAGCATCATTAGCTGTAGAAATCTATTGATAAATCCTCTACAGAAGCTACAAACAAAACCTGCCCATCCTCAAGCGACAGTAGCAGGGTAGTAGCATTGTGTAACAGACACATAGCTCCCCACAGCACCTCTCTAGCACATGGCTAATGCTGCTGGCCACCACCACGCCGACTGCCATGTCCTGAATCCTCTGTTCCAGTGTCACATAAAATTACTCCAATGGTACTGCTGACAAAGAGGTGATGTGGACTGGGTGAGACCAGTGGGAAACAAAGATAGAAACATTTGATTACCATGCCAAGCCTGTTGTTGAGTAATCCAGATTTCAGCTGAATTACACAGCAGTTACACAGGACTACAAACATCTGTTTTCAAGAGGTGTCCAGATCATTACTAGCTAATTCTACATCTGTTACATTCCCTGCCATATGCTGGGAGATAATCTCAGCAACCAACAGGGATTTTCATCTCAAATCCTAGCAAATCTGTTCTGTGAGGCTTCATGGTTCTTAGGTTACTTATTAGGTAATACCTATCCACTACTCCTCTCTGCTCTTTCCATGCCTTGCATCTATTACCTCACAGCACCCAAAGGCTACTGCATCTTGCCTAGTAAAAACTGACCATTTCTTCATGCCACCCGAGAAAACATCCTTCCCTTGTTACCTCCTGGAGGTCTGTCCGCTCCCCAGCTACTGCTGCCACCCGCAAGAGGTCCAAGGCAGGACAGTCACATGCACTGTGTAGGGCTCTTGTCCATTGGTGGTGGGAGCAGCTTTCTGCTCTCATCTGAGCTCCTGGTGAGGGCTATGTCTCTGTGCACATAGGATACCGTGTACCAAGAACAAAGGAAGGAGATCTAGGTTTATTAGCAATTTAATGAACTGAAAATGAGCAAGCTTTTGTGTACTCTGCTTGGCAAAATCAAGCTGCCATTGCAGCTTCCAGTGTAGACATTTCTGTGGCCATAACAAGCGTGTATATACACAAACAGAATTCGATCTTTGACACCAAACAATACCAGAACTCGAGGTGACTGCAGCAGTGACAAAAGAAAAGAGGGAGCCTGCTCAGGAGCCTGGACTCCCTTTTCCAGGGCATAAGCAGAGGCATCGTAAATCTGTCACATTCCCCGACCTAGTGGCATCCCTTCCTCCCCTAGGGAGGCCTCGTTCCTCCCTAATAAGGTACTATGCTTGCTGAGCTTTCTGACAGACCTACCACCTGCTACAGCCACCAGGGCATCTACCTGAACACCAGGTACAAAGAGGAGCCACTGTCAGCAAGAGCTGACGTCTCCACTCCACGCATCCCATTCTGCAGATGAATGATAGCAGTGGACTCAAAACAACCTTGAATGAACTGTGGCAGACAACCTCAGGGTGGGTAAAGCAGTGAGGATTTAGTGGTTCCATCTCCTTCCAGCCCTCAAAAAAGCAAGTAGCACAGTGAAAATTCCTGCAAACCCTGAGCTTCCACTGAAGCCACGAATGGTGCTGCTGGTGAGGAGGGATGCGTGAACATGGTATTTCTCCATTCATGCCCACCCCCGGCAATCCAAAACTCAGCTACTTAGAGGTGGGAAAGATGGTTGACAATGAGAAAAGGATTCCCTGGCTCAATTTGAGTGTCACCGCTGTGTGGATACATGCCACTGCAATGGCACAGCTGCATTGGTCCTGGCTCCCCAGCTTCCAGTAACCTTTCTAGAGTAAAACAGCAGACCTAGTGCTTGATTTTTAGCAGCTGAAGAGCAGCAGTAAATCACATAAGTATTATGTAAAATGATCTTTTTCTAAATATATGTTTATTGCACACAGCCAAAGCAGATTTAATTACAAACAACTGGAAGCTTTGAGCAGTCTGGATCGCCCCCCTACCCCCCTTTTCTTAAAGAAAACTAAGGTTTGGCAGCAGCTTTTAAGTTTCATTGCAAGTCTTCTAAGTATTTCCTTGGAAAGACTTTACACTTGGTCCCAGGCAAGCAGTCAAAACCAACATTTCAAAAGCATGCCCTGCATAATTTCCAGGATCCGGCAGCATTAAGGTATCCTTACGGAGGCCAGCGGGAGAACCGCTTTCTGTGCTTTTGGACTCCACGCACAAAGCCGGTCTTCAGACAAGGAAGTTTATATTCTAAATAATATTAGCTGCATGCGGTCAAGTACATACCTTATCAAGCCTTTCCTCACCCCCCTCCCTAAAGACGTCTGGATGGTAAATATATCTGCAGTATTTAGTCTTTGCTTAGACCTCTCCTAGGAGGAACTGGTTCGCACACCTCATTCAGAATGATCATGCAGCAGAGACAGCTCCAAGTAACACTTTCTGAAACTCCTTTATACACTAAAACTCCACTCTATGCCTAACAGTGATCATCAGGCTGGTTCTGTACTGCATTGCACAGGATGTTGTGGTGTGTCAAGGCTCCTTTGTGCAGGGATGGAGTCTTTCCGCTTCCTGATGGGATGGTGGCACAAGGGACTCCCGGCTCCCACTGGCTCTGAGAGTGAACAGCTGACACAGCCCTTGCTCATGTGAGTGATCCCACTGAAACCACCAGCACTCCTAGGAAGTTTGAAGCATCAAAATGCCTAATTTGATCCAAATTACACATCACACATTTGATCAATTCATTAATTGAACAGGTCTCTACAAATTTCTTAACACTAGCCATGTGTGTGGCACTTGCTCATGCTTACAGACTAGCCGCTCAAACTGTGTCTCCATTCCTGGTTGGGGGCAGGGGGGGAATGACCAGGAGTAATTTCTTGTGAATATTTGAAGTGCTTTTAAAAACAAGCACACATCCTCTGAAATATCTGCAGATCAAGCCCTGCATCACTCACCACCTAAAGCCACAAAACACTACAGACAGGAGATGAAACCACAGCAGCTCAGAGAGTAAGAGTACAAGTAGTGCTACCGAATCAGGCTTAGAAGGAAGAGATCTTCCAGCTTTTATAGTCTAAAGCATTTGTAACATGGTTTTAGTCAACAGTGGAAGACAGTCTATCCAAAATATTCCTTTCTTCTGTAGGGATAGGGCAGGGAAAGCATCAGGAGAGTACTATGTACTATGTTTCTTCCAAACAGTTTTCACTTTATTAAAAAGAAAATCTGAATGCAGATTTTCAGCTCACAATTGAATGTCCTTCTCCTCGGTGTCTGCTCCCTCCCCACCCCACCTTGCAAAAATCCCAGTCCCACAAACCCCCCCAGCACTCCAGAAAACCTCCTGGCTAAGCAGTGATCTTGAGATCTCAGCATAAAAAAGCATCCAGAAAAAAAAATGCAAACCCAAGCAAATACAGCCCACAGACTAAACATTTTGTTTGGTAGGGTGTGCAGAAGGAAAGAGGAAGATGTAGAGTAACACGTGATGAGAGAGGTGTCACTGACAAAGAGGACAACCCCAATAAAAGCCCTACCCCCATCCCCCTATTTCAGTAGCAGCATCTGCCTGTTGGAGCTGCTGATCTGGTGCCCAGGGCACCAGAGCCAGTCTCTGGGCACTACCAGGCCCACCCAGTAACAGACTGGGAACAGACAAGCAAGATAGATGCCAGTTCCACTACATTCTCTCTCTCTGTGCTCCAGGCTGCATGGACTCAAAGCTGTTAGCCATCTCCACTAAGAAGCCAGCTCACAAACTCTGAGAAAGCAAGTGATGGGACTGCACCGCTGTTGGTCAGTCAACTGCCACTGTCCTCTCTTCGCACACAAGCGAGGAGATGCAGCACAGGCATCAGTTAAGGCACTCAGCCATTCACTGATGTTAAACCTGTAGACAGATGAGGTGTTGCACTGCCTCACAACTCCTTGAATGAATCAAAGGAAGCTGGAGTCTCTTCAATCTCAGGAGGGATGAAGATGACCTAATCCCTAGTGTACTCTCTACTTTTGCCTTGGCAAAGAGAAAGGACACTTGCAGTGACAGTAAAAATGTAGTTCTGACAATATTTTGATTTGCAGTGATGAGAAAACAGAGCTGGACTCTGCACAAACAACTACCAGCTAGTCTGTGATGAAGAGCTTTACAACCTTCTTACAAACCGCAGTGCTGGAGCCAGGACAATTCCCTTCCACCAGCCTTCAGTGTCTGTCATGCTGGCACACAAACACACATTCACCAGTGGCAAGACCACGATCCCTCATTATACCAGGGAAATCCAAAATCTCTGCAACACAGCAGGAACAATTTAGAGCTCAGGCTCACGATTCTGGCTGCCTCAACTGCTGTATGGAACAGCCCAGGAGATCAGCACACGTGCTCTGCACAAGCAGCTCTGCAACAATCAGTGGTCAGTTACAGGCCCTGGTCAAGATATCACCCAGTTCCAAAAGAACTGCTCCTAAAATGCAAGTGTAGCTTTTAAAGGCAACTCATTTTCGACTAGCGTTCCCATAATTTAACACAGAGGAAGCCTGCTGTAGGCACAGATGCCAGAACTGCAAGGGACACCCAGGTGGGATCACAGCCTGGAACAGACAGCTCAAGGCAAGAGGATCCAGTGGGAGCTCAGAAATCTCTGCAGTAACATCTGAAACTGTGCTTTAAAACCAAAGCCTCTTCCATGAGAATTCACACGCTTCTCCAGTCACACTGGCAGAGGTCCACTTCATAAGTCCCTCTGGCTGATGGGGAAGCTGCAGGGGACATTTCAGGAGCAGTACCACAGCAATTTGCAACTGGTGCTGTAAGTGCCATCCCCATGCAGGCCACAGACATGGGATTGGTGAGGGGTTGGCCCTCCGTTCATTTGTTTTTCCACTGAGCCCAATATACTTCCTTGAGGTCAAAGTCATGCAGTCGTGGCAGCACTGTTGTGCAGGAACAAACCTGCGTGGAGCTGCACTGGAGTAGCAACATGTGGATTTGGGTTCTGAAAACAGGGATAAATGCACTGAGAGCCCAGTGTGCAGATGAGCCTTGTGGGACAGACATGTACCAGGGGATGAGAGGCACCAGGTCTGTTTTGTTGGTGGGCTGTCTATGGTTTCTATGTCTAGACTGTGTCTATGGTTTCTGTGTACAAACTCCTCTGTGCAGGAAGTTTTTACTGTGCCTAGAATAGCAAAAAGGCAAAGGAATACTCCTTCTGTTGGAGGAAACCCACTCAACTCCTCCTCCAGTTTGGAATCAGAATTTAACTGCAGCAGGGACAGAAGTGGTTAAACCCAGCAAAATTATAGACTGTAAAACTGCATCACGTTCCTCACTGGGAATCACCCATCCTCCTCAGCATCCAGTTCCTTCACTGAGCAAAACAAACAGGGGCAACTT
Organism: Upupa epops; assembly: GCA_013397515.1. Lineage (NCBI taxonomy): Eukaryota > Metazoa > Chordata > Aves > Bucerotiformes > Upupidae > Upupa > Upupa epops. The sequence goes on from VZRI01007808.1 coordinate 494,429, forward strand.
TCAGATATCAGTTTAAACACTCTCTACCTCCCTATCCACCCCACATTCAGCAACACAAGGAATATTTATCACCTTCCCCCCCAGTGACATACAGATCTTAATAAAAGCTGCTCAGACACTATGGATTTTCTTTGCAGAGGGAACACACTGGAAGTAGTAAAAACTTCTGTGAGCTATTTATAACACATCCAGCAGCTTGTTCCTCAAATGCCTCATTGACATGGGGAACAATGACAGTAAGTCACGGAGTTCAAACTCCCTTCTCAAGACACATCGCCATGTCCAAACGCCTAAAACATCATGGGTGTACATGCCTGCTAAAGAGGCTTTCTTACAGCAAGTAAGAGCCATCACGTCAGGGATTGCCAACCTTTATCATCGTTTAACAATTACAGCAATTAGAAAGAAATTCAGTGAACTTGTATTTGTCAGTATGTACACTCTCAGACTCAAGGGAGCCAGGAAAGAACTCTGTGCAACTGTGCCCTTCAACAGTTTTCCCTCACTGAGCATGGCACACCACATGGAGATGTGTGGGAATCCACAGGGCACAGAAGGGTCATGAAGAAACTATCCCCATTCCTGTTGGGATGACTATTAATCCCTTTTTTCCTGACACTACAGGTTTTGATCAAGCTAGGATTGCTGGCTAACACTCTCTCCAGAATCTTGCTAGACAACCTCTGCACAAGCAGAACTCCAGAAGCCACCAGTATTGTCTGTACGAGGCTGTTCAAGGGCAGACAGCACCGGAAAGGCACCAGAACTATACACTACTTGCAATGCAAATAGGTGCCACAGCCACCTTTTCTACAGATGGAAATGCAAAGCTGTCACTTGCCTTCAGACTACCAGACTGAAAAAGCAGCAAGAGGCAAATGGAACATTGCTGTGGGCAGGGGGGGTGTTTTAGTTTTCAAAAAGTCTCCAATAACCCTGAAATTCAGTCTATAGCCACAAATGAACACAATCACTCTAGAGTGATGGATTATCATCCCACCAGGCATTTAATGAGCAAAAGATTACCACTAGCACACATCCTGCATATATGCTGGGCAAGGGGAGGGTTGTTGTATATTCACGCTGCTGTGGGACTACACAGCTGTAGTTAGACTGGGGAACCCCCAGGCTCCTCACCTCCTTCCCACAAAAAACAACCCACAAGAACCCATGCTTACACACACACACAGAGCATCCCTTCAGCATTAGCTTTGTCTGTGAAAGCAATCATTTTGCAGTTTGGATCTCTATACAGAGAGCATCACCCCAGCATCAGTACAGTATGGCAGCCACCAGCAGCCCTTCATCAGAACACTTTTATAGCAGTGCTGCTGTAGGTTTCCTGACACCTTCCACTGCCAGACTCTGTTTGAAGTAGTTCAAACTCTGCCAAACTTCAAATATGCTGGCTGAGGCTCTCCATGCCATGTGCTTGCCTGAGGCTAATGATTTTTTTATTTATGTGAAAGTGGTACAAAGGAAATAAATCAAAATCAGGAGTTCTCAAGGAGGGGAAAAAAAAAGGCATGCACACCCCCCAAATAGAAAAAGCACAGGGCAATATGAATTGCTTGCCTGCCTTTCCTACGAAATTTCAAAGAGGAGCAGGAGAGGAACTACTTTAAGTGCTCTAAAGCCTCGAGGTGCTAATGAAGATGTGACACTGCTCTGAGGTTCAGCAAACCTTCACCAAATCACACCACAGATTCTGGAGCCAGCATTGCTTGCACACTGGGTACACCCTTGATGCAGCTTGCAGAGCTTTGCGGGTATTTTTGTTCAGAGTGAAAGTGCTCTACACCCAGCAGCTGTTTTCCAACTGAACAGGCAGCACTCTATACCACACAGCACATTTTGTATGCAGCGATGGGAACTGAGTAGCACTAGTCTTGCAGAGGTTCCTCATCCTGAAGGAAGACCCATAATTAGCTCACCACCTCCTCGTATCCACAGCGGGATCACATCTGCACTGAAAGCTATGGGGCAGACAGAAACCAGATTCCCATGTCCAAGTGTTCTTATAGTATCTGATAATTACTGGGAACCCTGCTGGAAAATATTGTAATTCATTCACCACTAATAACAGCCCCTTTGGCGAGCAACCAGGCACTGTTGTCCTGCGAGCTGCTGTCACTGTGTGCGGTGAGCAGGTTGTGCAGCAGCAGCCTCTTACGAGGTACTTCCACTGAACCCAGGGCTTTTGAGACTTCCTATTCCTGCTTTTCTTAAAGGGAAAATTAAATACCAGCTCTGTAAGATAATGTCAGAAGTCCTGTTTTCAAGAATTAGGATGCACCAGGATAAATGTTCCTGCTCTGTATTAAGTCTATTCCAGTCTGTGCATCTTTTAGACAATCTTTTAATAAGGATCATATGTTTAAGTCCCCTTTTCTAGCTCCTAATACACAGGGCAAAAAACCCAAATGAAACTAGGAATCAAGTGAATGAAACTATTGTCAACAGGGCCAGCCTTCTGCAAGATGGAATTCTATCGAGTGCTTGACCACATGCCTGTCTTTATAATTGGGTGTCTCTCCCTCCTCACCAGCCTCATGCCCAAGAGAAGCAGTGTCAGAACAGTCCCTGACACTGTAAGCAAGCACAACAGGGAATCACAAAAGATATCTGATGAAATCTGCCATTAAATGCTTCCCCAGGAGAACCAGACCAGCTTCGTTCTGTTGCAGACCTGTCACAACCAACCAAACAGCACATGGCTGCAGAGCAGGCACCCATCTGTCCTTCTCACTCCCTGCTTTGCACTTCAGTGCATCCAGAGCTCATACTGCAAAAGTGTTCAGGGTTCACAGCTATGAAACCTATGCTGCAAATACACGAAGTGTTACTTAAAAAAGGTAGAGTGCTGCAGAATAAAAACAGCATTATCCAAAGACTGGGCATTTAAAACCCATGGTAGCTTCAGACACAGGCTGTAGCCTGTGGTGGCATTTCCCTCTACAGCATCTATGAAAGAAGGGGAATGATGGCACCTCGCTTCATAGCGAGGCCTTGCACTGACACTTCAGAGGCACTCAGTCCCTGCAGTGATCAGTGCTACAGAAAAGTCCACGAGCAGTTCAACAGTTCTTTATTCAGTACGGGGTTCGGATGATGTGTCGTAGATAGGGCACAGGGTGACACATTGTATGAGCAGGATAAGAATATTGAATAGCTGCTCATTCACTGCACAACATCCATCTTGTGCCCTGAATGAAGTACTAGCCCTGTGGAAAAAAATACAATGTAAACCATACAAGACAGCCTTTAATTATGTGGTGCTGAGGGGGTTACCATTCGCACAGAGAGGGCGACTGTGGTTAGTCTTCTCCCTGAGATTTCCTAGCTTTTTAAAGTATGTTTTTCTTCCTATATTATATATTTCCCCTATAAAAAATACAAACCTGCATGCTCTATTTCATATTTGTACCAACACCAATATTTGTGTTGGGAACCCTTTTTGCTCAGGCACTGATGTAGGTGAGGGTCAGAATGGCCTTTATTTACCGCTATTGTAGTTTAATATAAATGCCCAAGATGACAAGTGTGTTATCTTTATTGCTCTATTGATTTCCTTCTCCTTTCCAACATGGCAACAAGCTTCAGGTAGTTTTCACACAGGTACGAATTCAGCCTGAGAGTGGCAAAAGCTAAGTACATAGAGATTGGCAAAGCCCTGAGGGGAGACCGGTTCTCTTTCACTCTCCTACAACAAACAAGATCATGGAAGAGGAAGACATCACAGTAGAGATACACACACACCAGGAGAGCCAAGCAATAGCTCCAGACAGTGGGGTTTTGTTAGAAAGTCCTAACTGATGAAAAACATGAGAACCCCTCAGACAATAGGGCAATTCTTGTTTTCCTGTAATTGTTGTAAAATAAAAATACAATTGTTTGAATGATACTTAAGTCTTTAAAAAAAAAAAAGATAAAGGAAGACCCACTTTACTGCTACCAGTGAAAACACATGCAGAGAGGAATTGTTTTAAGGCAAAGGTTCAAATCCTTTCCCCCATAAGCACATGCTTCCAGTTTTAGAGTCAGGTTCGTTCTCAAATGAACAACCACCCACAAGCACTGAAAAAAAATCACCCTTCAATACTCAGCAGTAACCCTAAACTCGCACTGCTTTGCCAGAGTAGCAATGATTGTAATCTTGAAACTGTGACAGTTCACAAAACAAAATCCAGTGAGGTTACCCCTGATGGTGCATTTGCCTTTCACTAAAGCAAAGCACTATTCTGCTGCAAGAACAGCAGATCGTTCCATCCAAAATAGAGCAGGTGTAAGATCTTTGCTCTACTGAAGCCAGGAGACCTTTCAGGAATCTATACATCTATTATGTCAATTTTTTTCAGATCTTTTAGCCAAAGGGCTAAACCAAAGCAACAGGCTGTACAGACACCCATTGAGCAATGCCACCCATGCTCTGCACATCCACAAGCTCTCTGACGGTGAGGAACTTTGCCTTCCAAAAAAAGGAACTGCAACTTGGGAACTAGATATCAGCAGTGCTAAAGAACTAATTTGATGATACTGTGCATGTTCAACACACTAGAGCTTACAGCTGCAAGGTAGTGGGGATATGGAGTATCAGACACCTGTGGCTTAGTACACTTCCTATACTCTGCACAACCAAGCATGCAACTGGAGCTAAACCACTATATCTGCAGCACAGCTCTGCAGTCCTTTAAAGTAATAATAAGCTCATGCAGTCACACATTTAAAAAACAAATCTGCCTAAAAAGTTGTGAGCTCAAGTAAGGAAACCATGATTACCTACTGCAACTTTTGCCACTGAAGCTTCCACCCCATGCAGGATGTTCCTGCACTTCTTCAGTCTTCCCCCCCAAACTCCATTCCCTGGAAGGTGACTTGGCTGCAGCTTTAAACTCCAGCTTCTGCAATTTAAAGTTCCTGCCCCCCCATTTAAAATCACTGCCCTGCACTATTTGCATGTGCCATCCAGTCATATAGGCAGAGTCTCAGCACAGTGACATTTGGCTGTGGCAGCAGGTGTATGTAAAGTACAATCAAATATGCCCCAAACCTCATATTCCAGTTTAGAATTAGAAACTCCCAAAGTAACAGTGAATGTGGGATGCAGAGGAGAAGCAGCAAAGGAAGGAAGCTAACTGGAAAAGTGACAGTCCCTGTACCAGGAGCAGGGAAATGGGTCTCTTAACCATCCCAAGATTTACAAGAGGGCCAAAAAGTGACTTCCTGCTATTCAAGTCCAGGCTGAAATACAATAAACCACTGCCAGGATAACACTGACTCATATCCATCAGTTTTATAAATCAGTACTTCAACAAATTCTCACTCTGTTGGCCTTGCCATTGACAATCCTGAACAGCTATGAAGGGTGGTTTAAACAACCTAATGCTTAGTGTCATTTCAGCAAATGCCAGCACCGTGGCACATGTCAGAAGCAATATTATCAAACAGGCAACTGAAATACTGCTGACTGCAAACACAGAAGGCTATCACCCAGCCTTTGTGACTTACGTGCTCACAGATTAACTTCAAAATCAGCCCTACTAGGATTTTCTTCCTAATTAGTTAATGCTCAAAGAACAAAACCAACTCTCCTAGCTCCTTCAAGCGCTTGTATACTACAGAGCAAACTCAAAATGCTCAAAAATAATAAATCAAGACACACACATCACACCATAACACCCCCCCCCCAACTGTAAGACGCCAAGAGGACAGGCTGCTCTTGAAAGGAAAAACCACACTGGGTAGAGGTGTGATTTCTCACCAAGACAATCCCAGCACACAAGCTGCAGGCTTTTCACAAGCACTGCTCAACCCCCTTCTCCTCAGAAGAAAATAACACCTCTATGAACAGACTCACAGCACTGTGGCTGCAACCACATCAAAAGGAGCTGCACTTCCAGAGTAAAAACTTTCACCGCTGAGACTCAGAAAACTGTGTCCAATATTGTTTTCTAAAAGCTCCCTTAAAGTTCAGCTCCTTGATCACAGGCTGCAAACACAAACCAAAAGATCAGGGCTAAATCTCGTGATTTATCACGTGGGATTCCCACACACACCTCGGGGGATAGGAGGCTCTGAAGTCGCTTGAAAAATATCCTCTATTACTTGCCAATGTCCACTCGTGCAGGATAACCTGTGCTCTACCTGCAGTGTGCTAGGGGAGCAGAAATATTTCCAACCCCCTTGCACTTACCTGAAGGCCAGCACATGACTTTCTATGACCTCTTGTGTTGGGTCACACACCCTACGCACTCAGACATCCCACCACACCGTCAGATAATAAGAAGGTGTCTTCTACAGGGCTTTGTTAAGGAAAGAGCCCAGTGCCACTGCGCTGTCACCGTGCGGGAGCATCTTCTGCTCCGAGCCCCACAGAACCCGGGGCAGGGCTGAGCCGCTCACTGCGCAGCGATGAGCTGAACGAACCTCAGCCTCAGAGGCTGGAAGGTCCCCAGGGTGCGTTTTTGGGAGGCGGAGTGGACAGCAGCAGAAAATGACCGCACGAATTAAACCCCGGGCGTTCTCCTTAGAAAAACATCCACCACCTCAATGAACTCTCCTCCCGCGGTCCCAGTCCCCGCTGGGTTGAGTCAGTCGCTGGCCGCATGTCAGCGCCCAGCTGGAAGGGGGCGGACACGACACCTTGTGGGTGATCGAGCGAGCATCCTCGGCTGAGGGGGGCCGGGCTGCCGCGTCCCTCGGGCTGAGACAAGCCTCCTGCTCGGCGACAGTAGATCCCCGAACCTTTGCCTCAGCACAAGGTCCCCCGGGGGATCGCCCAATCTCATCCAGGCCCGAGGCGTAGTCGTCTACAAGACCCCCGTGCCC
>VZRI01007808.1:501531-527294 GCA_013397515.1 Upupa epops
TCCCGACCCGCCCTCCCCGGCCGCTCCTCGGTGCCGCGGGCGCACGTGATGCGGACACGTTTCCCGCATTCGCTGGACGGTGGCCCCCGCCGCAGCGCCCCGGCAGGGAGCGGAGCGGAGCTGAGGGGAAGGGGGGGAGGAGAGGGGGACGCAGCTGCCGGCCCCACAGCAGCGACCGCGGTGGGATCGTGCGGTGTTCGCGGTGCTCTCCGTGCTCACCGTGCCCGGCGGCTGTGCCCCGCGGCCGGCTGCGGGTCTGCGGGATTCCTCTCCCCACACTACACGCAGCTCCTGCCCCGCGGGGAGCCGCCGTCTAGCTCGTCCCTGCGGCTCGAGAGCTGTCGGAAATCTCTCCCTCTTCCTCGGAGCCCAAACCACTGCAGCTACCGCGGTTTTCACGTGTCCCCAGCCGCCGTGAGGCTGCTGCTCCGCTGAGGGGGCATCCCGGCCTCGGGGGATGTCTGGCTGCGCTGCGGGGAGAGCCCAGCACGGCTGAGCTCCTTAACCACAGCATCTCAGCCCACTGGAAAGAACGTGACGCCTGAGACACAATGCATTTTCAAGCTCCAGTTCTTCACTTCGTACCAAACATTTGTCAGTGGCTTCTTGTTATTTTCTACTAACACCATCATCCAGTGGAAAAGTTGATGATGGAGCTTGCTCCCTCACTCTTCTCTTCTCCTCCTGTGGAGGCACCATATCGGCTTTCCTTCAAGAAACCACATTTCACCTCCTTAGTTGCTGTCAGTTTACCTGTGTGGGGGTGATGATGCTGGTTGTGGTAATATCCCCCTCTCTGGCTGCATGCTTGACACACAGCACTGCCAACTTTGTCATACTGCATCTTACTACCCTCATCTCTAGCCAGCACTGAACGTTCACTTACATGACTAATACTCTCTGGGGCCTCGCCACACATCCTGCTTTCTAGTCAGAGCTCTCCAACCAGCACTCTGCACTGTAGCCTATCTGTTGCCAGTAGCCTGTGTGGTTCTCACTGAAATCTTGGTGTCTCCTTTCAGTGTTTTCTCACAAGTTACACATCTGTCTTCTTATACAAATTTCTCTTTCGAAATCTCCTCTGAGTCTGTGTCAGCAGGAGGACAGATCAGTCAAGAGGGCTGCGATGACCCTTCTCTCCTCTCTTTCACAACCTAAAGGGCTGAGCGGGCCATATCCTAGATGAAAGCTTGGAGTGTTCTTCTTGCTAACCTGGCAGGACAGCTCTGAATGGGCAGGAGCTGCCCTTTTGACTTTGTGCGGAAGCAGAAGAGGAGCAGTGCCCCAGGTTCAGTCGGTGCTAGAAGGCAACAGACCAACGGTGTGCTCCTGGTGGTGTTTTGGCGGGGCTCACCCTGCACCCTGTCCTGCAGAATGGAGCTTGGGCTTCTTTGTAAACTGGATCCCTGGCATCCTGTTCCCAGTGTGGTTCCAGGAATAAGCAGTGGGGATGCCAGAGCAAAGTTCAGGAAATATGTCTAAACAATCTGTAAGTGTGGGCTCAGGCAGAAACACAAGCAAATGTGGGGACAAGCCTGGAAGGACTCACATCTGTTCTGCAAAGAAACTCTGTCTGTGTGTGTGTGTGTGTGTGTGTATGTGTGTGTGTTTGTGTCCCTCATAGGATGGATGTTAGCTATTTCAACAAGTTTATTTCTGTTTGGCCCACTTTGCATCAGATCTGGTAACTGATGAGCAGATTCGTAACTCTTCACTCCTGCAAGTTATGCCATGGGTCTCTTCCTGGAGAAAAACATCATCTGAGCAAAAGGAGAGAGCATCTTCCCATTTGTTGTGTTGCCTCTATACCCTCCCAAGGCACCTTATCTAGACCCAGCTACCTGACTGTTTCAGTGCTTAGTAAGTGTATGAATTCAATCATTACACAGCAGCCAAGTTCACTTTACACATCACTGTGAGCCCAAGGTTCAGCAGCAGTTGCCTGTTGCAGCCGTTAATCCATCTCCCATCAGCCTCAAGATGCCCACATGACTCACTCTGTCTCCACTGCTGTAATGCCTTTTCCTCTGTGACTGAGAGTTCATTCTTCTGGTGAACACACCCCTGAGAATTTAGTATAACAAGAAAATGGAAAGGTCAGCCTAGAGGATTATTAATAGCAGTTTTCTTTTTATTTCCTTGTGCTACCAAGAAAGGCATTGGAACAAGAGGAAGAGAAGCCAGGAGAGTTCTCTGAAGGGTGCTGGGCCGTGAGGATCTGTTGATGTGCCACCTGCAGAAGGAAAGGGAACTTTTGTGGGCTGAGGAAAAACCAATCCAAACAAACCCAAAGGTAAAATCAGAAAGCAGCATTCAGCCTATGAATCTGTTCCCATGGCTTTCTGGGCAGACAAGAAGAGCTTTCCTGCTGGTGAAATTCACAGCGAGACAAGTTTAAGATGAGTCCATCTAGGTTACTTTATTTTGGAAACGTTTCCAGAGCAGGTAACAAGTTCTGCAAAGCACCCCAAGCCTATAATGGTCATTTACTCCCAGGTAAGACCTGAGGGAGAAATGTGATAACGAAGTAAGATTTCAAAGTGGAAGACAGGCTTTCCCTCATCCTATTTATTCTAAACCCACAGAAATAACTCACAAATCTTATGAATTACTTGTTCCAGGAATCAGAAGTTTCACATCCTGCTCTAGCTCACTCATACAGTACAGATGTAGTCACTGTAGTTCCAGCTGTTAGCAGGGGCATGGTTCATCAGTCCCAACTTACAGCAGTTTTAGGTGGTAGTGAAAAGCAACAGCAATGATAAAGTCACATATTTCACCTGGGTAAACAGTACGTAGCTTCACAGAATCATTGTTAGAAGAGTCCTCCAAGATCATTAAGTCCAACTGTCAACCCAACCTCACCCTGCACACTAAACCATGTCCAAAAATGCCACATCTACATGTTTTTTGATCACATCCAGGGACGGTGACTCCAGCACCTCCATGGACAACCCGTTCCAATAATTGACCACTCTTTCAGTGAAGAATTTTTTCCTGATACCTAATCTACGCCCCCACCCCAGCACAACTCGAGACCATTTCATCTTGTCCTATCACTAGTGACTTTGAAGAAGAGACTGACTTCCATCTCTCTACAGCCTCCTTGTAGAGGCATAGCACAGACTGACAGCTTTTGGAAATCACACATGTTTTCAAAGATAACAGAGGAAATTACCTTAAAGACCAAACCACCTTCTGCCATCGATGAATACTGTTCATCTGCATTGTGCTTGCAGCATTTGTGGTGTGGGACTCAGGGAAGCAGGTTTCACAAAATACAGTGTAAGAATATCTTCCTAAAGGGCACTGGTCATGCCCAGGGACACAGACCCAAGGACACTCTGGCTGAGCACAACAAACTGCACAGCTCACAGCAGTGAATACAGCTTCAGCCAAACTCCTCAAGCAGTTAACCTCACAAGGAGCAAATATCCATCCATATTGAACAGAGAGCTTGTACAGCTTGACTGCCCACTGGGAAAAGGCAGGACTGAGGGACCTTCACTCCGGTTCTTCCCATCAGGGACACAAGAGGGTTTCTCAAGGTGCCCAGCCTGCAGCAGTGCCTGGCTGTACAGTGTGTTGTTCCTCCGTACATCTCCACCCTCTATTATTTCCACCCCTCTAGCAGTCGAGCAGAGTGAGGATGACTTAAGACCCTGCCTCTTCCTGACTCCGAGCAGAGAGGGAAAGGAACAGGGAGTTGTCCTTCCCCAAGCACTGGACTGCAGATCTCTACATGTTAATTCTGTTGTTTCTGCCATCTGCAACAGAGGGGGAATAAAAAAAGCAGAGAGGTTAGAAAACAGAGTGGGCCATCTGGACATGCAAAAAATACCAAGAAAGAGAGGCAATAACTGTGAGACAGCAGCTCTAAAAGAAGAGCAAAAAACCTTGGACCAATACCAGGAAATATGTCAGCGAAAGAGAAGCAAATGAGTAAAATTTGCATTGATTTGTACCTTGAGGGGGGAGATAATTGATTGAACTCGAACTCCCACCCCTATTTCTGTAAATGATCTGTAGATGCGATGTTCGCTTCTGGTGGCAAAACACCGACATGTCAGACCCGCTCATGAGCTTCTAATGCTGCCCTCCCCCACGCAGCCCTCCCCAGTGCCCTGATTTGCACTCAACTTTTCCACTGTAGGTGGCTGTAGCCTGGCATCTCTCTTCAGCAGTCAAACGGGCTCCGCAATTGCTGTTCACAGCATGGCTGGAGCAGCTCAGCATGGCTGAGCACCCCTGAACTGAATCACGCCACGCAGTTGGAAGGCTTTTAGGACATAAGGAGCAAAATCTGCATTTGTGGAGTTTGCTCAGTATCTGCGATTGAACACCCACTAAAGACTGCAAGTGTTTGCCGTTAATTTTAGCTGAAGCAGGTTCGATCTGGTCTCTGCTTTCAATCCTTTGCTTCAGATCAGTATTTGTCTTGCTGATGTTCCTGTTTCTTACACTGAAATCTACGTTTAAAAGGGTGCCTGGTTTAAATCTTGGATTCCTAAATCCTTGTGTAAGTGTCTAAACCGTTAACATTTTCTCTGCTCTCAGGAGTGTGAAAGCCCAGTTCCTGATGCCTGCAACCACAAAGGCACCATCAGTGGTCTTGTCACAGCTCTGAATTTACAAGCCAGTTGATGTGGAAGACAAACATTGTGATGCTCAGATAAGGCACGATGGGTAGAATTAGCCACATTTCAACTGTATTTCAGATATAAAATGACAAAAGGTCTCGAGCTTCTAGTCATGGGAAAGTGTTCTGAAGGCACAGTAAACCAACTGCACAATAGGCTTTCAGCTTCTGTCCACAGGCTCACAAGGGTGTAGACTGAGCACAGCTACCTTTGCCTGTACAGAGGGCAAAGTCTTTATGTGGGGAGACTAGGGTGTGCAGATATGGCTGTGGGAGGGGACAACACCTGGCCTAAGTGTCAGTTCTGACTGATACCCTTCCATTCCTTCTTTGACTTCTATTAGCCATAGGGCGAAGTCCAGGACTCTAGGAGCAAAGCTGAGCACCTCATAGCTGAGTAGGTGAGCAGCTAACTTACTAACATCCTGATTAGTTGTAGGCAGGTGTTATTATCTCGAAACAATGCCCACGAGATCTTTCATCACCTCAGGCAGAATTTGCATTCTCTCTGATCCTGACAGAGCAGTGAGGGTTTAAAGACTGGGTGTGAGAAGAAGGGTATTCAGGGGTGCCAGTGGGACTTGGATATCCATATCTGAAAGTGCTGTGTTATGGGTCCAGGCTGAAATTATGGGGATAAATTAAAGTGTTATTATTTGCTTTTGGGTCCATTCCTTTTGCCAAACCTGTAAAGCACTCATGACAGTGTCTTTTAGCAACAACCATAAGGGAGGGAGTCTCCTGGAAGGTAGGCTCCACTGGACACAGAACCAGCTAGCGTCACCATCTAAACTCCAAAGGATAAACTTCCCACACTGTCAGACACAATAAAACTTGCTACCTTCCCCCCCGACTATGGTTGATCTCCCTTTGACTGTCTTGCTTTTCAGCATTATGCCCCAATTTTCCTCCAGGAACATCAAAACTGTTTCCTTTTTTAATTTTAACTCACTCAAGGCCATGTGTGATAGTCCCTGCAATGGGTTTCTGAGTCCTAGAGCTGTCACCTGAAAACATAGTTATGGCTTCAGGTGGAAAAAGAGTAAAGCACATTGTCAGATTCCTTCCATCCAGCAATCACCAAGCCAGACGACCTGCCCAGTTCCAGTGACTTTACTGGGCTTTATACACACAGCCAGCCCTATCCTGCCTCATTAGGGGTGCCCAAGTTGGGCTAGAAAGTCCCTGGGATTGTTTTTATGAAAACAGCAAACTGATCTTTCACTAAAGCTGATTAACTTCATGTTTTAACTGCTTTTCTTACAGCCTATGGAGGCTTCTTGCTTCCTCGCTGCTCCTCTCCAGCAGCTAAAGCAACACGTTGCTGCTGAGATCATCGCAGCACCTTCAGCAAACCGGGGTTGTCATGGGACTCCCTGCACAAACAGAGCAGGTTTTCAGGGATAATACAGAGCGTAAATGAGCAGTCCTGCTCTGTCAACACAACTCACTGTGTTTATAAGGACCCTCAAAGCTGTTTTTAAAAATACTTAAGTGGATATTTTTAGCCGTGAGATCCTCTCNTGGGGAAACTCCCATCCAGGGATGTTTGTGCAGCAGCAGAGCAACCACAAGGCCTGGTGTTGTTCAGGCTGCACTGACATCTGTTGGCTTTTATCAACCACGGTAGAAAAAAATAAACCAGTTGGTTTCACACTCAGCCAGAAACAACTGGGCTAGGAATCCTACAACAACGCTGGGCTACATCTGGGAGCCATGAGCAGTTCATAGACAGTACGGTTCAGTGGGCAGGGTGAGGTAAGTTTAAAGCTCAGGACATCCCATACAGCTGCCAATGTACCCCGTTCCCTATGAAACACGCAGTTCCCACTGGTCATCTGTCCAGTTCCGTGGCACAACCTGAAATGGCACAAGTTACCTCACTGAAGGAGAAGGCTCAAGTCAGTGTGAAGAAGCTGTGAGCATCACTGCAAGCATGTTGTTCTGTCCACGGGACAGCAGTAGGATGTGAACACTATTTCTGAATCAGTGTCTGAAAAGATCACACAACCTTTTGGAAAAGAACAAGAACAGAGCAAAGCATTTTGTTTGAATTAGTGAAGTCTTACTCAGAAGTAAAATTGGGAGAATATAACTACACCCTGTGCAATAAGAAATAAACAATTGGATGACCAGGAGCTTAGCCAATATCCTGCTTTGGTCAAAAGCTCTGTCCTGCAAGTACTCTACTCATGTATCAGTACTCTTCCTCACAGAATTAACACACAAGACTTAACCAAAGTTGCTAGCAGTGCTACCCACTTCTCTGTCTACCTTAGTGATGATAAAGCAACTACAGGTCTCCTTTAAGTGACTAATGTCCAAAGTGTGGCAAGTGCCAGGTCTGATGGTGTAGCCCCAGGTGTTTCCAGAAAAATACTCTGCAAACATCGTGGCCAGCTGATTTGAGCACTGATGTGACCACAGCACTTTGAAAATGAAAGAAAGAGCAGACAAGTTGCATGGAGGTACTGTGAGCATGGGAGTAACTTACACTGAAGAGGATTTCTAGTACAGTAAGGACTAGAGGGCCTGACTTCAGAGAGGTGGGGACTACAATCACCTTCCTTTTTGGGTGGAAACAGCTCCAGAAATCCTTCTCCCTGCTATTTCTCACAAATGCTTGCTAAAAAAATTGGATCAACAGCATTTAATTTTGGTCTGACAAAGTATAATCTAATTTTTAAAAGTTAAGTCTGCCCTTTGATTTTAAAGACAGGTTTTTGCTGTCCAGGTTTTGAAATAATTTAAAACAGAACATTATTTCACAGCTTTATTTTATTTTACAGCTTTATAAATCTCTCTTGGTTGGCTCCAGGATAAATAGGTTGTTAGATTCTACCAGTAAAGGTTTCATCATTTCTCTGAGCACCATGGTTTAATATTTCCCATTAAAGCACTGGGCTGGGCTGCCTGCCTGCCTGCTTGACTTCATTGTTCTCAGGCAGCATTAAAGGAGAAAATAGTAGAGAAACAAGGGATCCATTTTCTTGGTAGAAAAAGTGCTGCACATGAAAGCCTTGCTGGCTGTGCAGGACAGGGGAGGTGGAGAAGGCTGCTATCTCCAACACCAGCAAGCCCCAGCGCTACCTGTCAGCTCTGTCACTGAACAGCTCTGTGCCAAGGCACTCAAGAGCCAAGGCAAAGAGATGGATCTGCCAAGACACGAAGGCCAAGCAAACCTAGTAAGGCACTGCAGTGACATGCCTCACAGAAATGGGAAGCAGCAGCTGTGTAGAGGAGTTTATGCTCCTACTTACACCTCGAACACCTGCCTCTTGGTTCTCTTTATGAAGGCAGGAAGCAAAGGCATCCAGTCACGTAGCCCTAATTCTGATTATTTGTGTGCTGCTTCCAGGGGAAGATGCCATCGGTGATCATGGAGATAACAACGAAATTACTCCCCAGAGCACAGCCACTGCTTCTGTCTGGGAACAGTGTCAGAGTTCCCCCAGACACAGCCCTTCTCATAAGTCAGTCAGACACAGCAGTGAAGCGATTGAGTTTGCTCTTGCACTGTTCACTGCAGTAGTACAGTTTACACCACTAGTGAATGAAATTGGAAGCTGCAGTGCTGGCTGCAGAATGAGGACAGCACAGTGTTTTCTCAGGGGACCCTTCCATGTGCACACGGAGTGGCTCTTAACGTTTTCCTCTGCTGCATTACTGTGGATTGATATTAGCTAGCAGAAGAAAATGGCCCACGGCGGAAAGCCCATCCTCCCAAGAGCTGCGGAGAACTGGAGTCCTCTAGATGTCACCACTGCCACGGACTGCAGGTGTCTGGTCCTGCGGCAGCAGCCCTGCAAGTGTCCACCAAGAAGAAAGGCACTGGTCACTGCCTTTGAGATGGCCAGCTTGAAGGCAGGTTTGAAGTTGCTACTGAGGCTCCCGTGTGTTAACACCGGCCTCATTAAGAGTTAAAAAAAGAACAAACCCACTTCATTTCTTTTTCACCGTTTGGGCTGATGCATCACTCCTTGTTTCTCACATCTTCTTACCAGTCCAGGTGTCTGCAGGCTCTCCTGTCCTCGGTAATGCTGCAGTGTTCGGGTTGCAGGTGCAAAAGGGGAGTGAACAACAACAAAAACCCATGGAAAAATACCATGTTCCTTCTCATCCTCCTCACGAGATGTATTTTGCTGGTATCTCACTAACTGCTATAGTTCTCTGCTTCCTAACGGTTTCCATAGAGTAAGAACTGGTTAACTCTTTGCCTGGATAGAACCAAAACACATCCTGTTGGAGCGGCCAAGCAAAGGTACTCTTTGTTGGGACAGACAGGGACCTTCACTCAGGAGGATGCTTTTGTACTGAGATGAAGAACTCTGCTGTCTATTGAACCAAATGGAAAGGCCCCAAGTGAAAGACAGAACAGTGATGTGAAGGGAAAAAACCCTTCAAGCCTCTCATTTCGAAAGCCGTCCTGGAAGTGCAAAGCATTCCTGATGGCACTTGCTGTTACTAGACAAAACTATAAGAGAACGGAACAATGAAAACAATGAAGTCTTTTCATGTTAAACTGTTGCATCCAGAGCCCCACAGGCTCTGCTGCATTACAACATCAGCAATGGGGACAGGAGGAAACAGACAAAAATCTGTCACTTTCTGGACGTGGAAGCAAGTACTGCCAAGGGATTCTTGCTTTCAGACCCACAAGCCAGAACTAGTATTCTACAGCAAGGGGATTTTTTTGTGAACCCTACATCTACGTTATTAATTCAGCTGGGTTTTTGCACTGCCACTTAGAAAACACAAAAATAACAATTCCAAAACATTACATTTTCTCCAGTTACTTTATAGCAGACACAAAAAAATCCCTAGGGTTTTTTAAGAGTAGATTTTAACCTATTTTTAAGACCTTTGATCAGAATTTTTCTGCCGTATCTCAGTGTTGCTAGAACATGCCCAGGATGCACAAAGGTGACACCTTCCCACAGACATCATGCTCACAGGGCTCACGCCTTCCTCATAGCCCCCTATTTCCCACTTCCCTATAGCCATAAAAATCAACCAGTAAATCACTGCAGCATTTTCCTTTAAACTACTTGAGAGCCTTTAATCTCTTTCTGCAGATTAAATGAAGTAGTTTGTGCTATTGCATGGGGAGAGCTCAGCAGGTCAGGCTGCAGGCGAGGCGTGCGCTGCTGTCCTTCGCGTTACCCCAAGGTGGAAGTGCCCTGTCCCTGCTATATGTCTTCCATGCAGAAGCACGGTCTGCTTTTACACAGCCACAGGCTTTGTGCTTGCCAAAGAAAGGATGATGAATAAAGGTCTGTTTACTCTGAGATTGAGAGCTGTTCACCAGTCTACCCTGCAGAAAGCTGCACCCAGGGATTTTCTGAGGGCAGTGATGCTCTCTGCTCTCGAAAAGCATGCAGGTCCCACCAATGTATCTCAGACTGTTTCATTCTAAGCTGAGTTGGTTTTAAAATGGTGTGTATATCCCCCACCAGTAGCTTGCTTCAGCTTTTGGATGGAACGAAATTCATGTTGATATTTGGCCATGCACATACAAAGCATCGACCAGAGATCGTGTCTATCTGTACGATATCACAGCCAAGTGTCACACCCAGGGCGAACCACAGCTCCAGCAGCCCCGCCAGAGGACAAGGCAGGCAGCACAGAGATAAGCAGGGCAGAAGAGAACATTACCTTCAACTAGTTTCTGGAAACTGCTCTGTGGGAAAGGGAAAACATAGGTATTTTGGATTATAACATTGCCTTATCACTGTACTCGTTCCTTTGTTTATATGATACAAGAGACTTTGGTTTCTGTTCCATTTAAAACTATGCTCTTCCATGCAGTGATGTCAGTCATATCTCGTGAGGTATTTGTTGCTGAACAGAAAAGGAAGTCTTGATGAGCTTTATTAATTTTTGCTGATGACAATTACTTCTGCTCCCATTATGAAATAATTTCTGCAGCCAGCACCTGAGTGGGTATCTGTGCGCTTTCCAACAAGACTTGAGGTGCAGAAGACAGTGTGAACTATTGTTCACCTTTTACATGTCACAGAGATGTTTACAGGACTGAAATCACAGAATCATTCAAGTTGAAAGACCCTTGAGATCACCAAGACCAACAATCAACCCTAGTCTAACAGGTTCACCACTAGAGCAAATCTCTAAGCACCACATCTACACAACTTTTAAACACCTCTAGGGATGATGACTCGACCCCTCCCTGGGCAGCCTGTGCCAATCTGACTGCTCTGTCAGTGAAAAGTGTTCCCGATGTCCAGCCAAACCCTCCCCTCTTGTTCTATCACTAATGATCTGTAAGAAGAGACCAGCATCCACTTCTCTACAATGTTCCTTCAGGTGGCTGTAGAGGACAATAAGGTCTTCCCCCAGCCTCTTCTTCCTCAGGCTAAACAGGCCCAGCTCTCTCTCAGCAGCTCCTCATCAGACTTGTCTGGGCCCTTCACCAGCTTCATTGCCCTTCTCTGCACCCACTCCAGCACTTCAGCGTCCTCCTTGAATTGAGGTGCCCAACACTGACCCCAGTACTCGAGGTGTGGCGTCCATAGGACTGAACTAAATACCACCAAGAATGGAAATAGCTTGGAGATTGAACACATAAGCAGGTGAGTGTGTGGAGCCCGCAGAGCACATTCCTTAACTGGCTCACACTGACTGACTTCAGGAAGCCTTCTTCCTCTGCAGGACTGATACTCCACAGGGACAAACTCCCTTTGCAATTCATCCCTCAACCATCTCCTATTCCACTGCAGAGCTGCCCAGGACTGGAGAAAGACCTGAGAATCGCAGTGTCGCAATGTTCAGCGTGGTTCCCTGTGTTATTACAGCTGAGCATAAGCACCCACTGCCTAGTACAAACATCACAGCGCACGGACTGGTCTCGATGGGAGTTCTAGGTCACCCTGTGATTAATTTCCTCTGAAATTAACAGTAATGTAAAAGGAGGCTGCACAGAAGCACCAGACTCAAAACAGCTTGTAATTGCTTTTTTAGCAAATTATTGGAAAGAGCTCAGTGTTTTCAGAGCTGCAAAGTTCATTCGCAGATAAATTTGGCAACCCAGCTCACAGACCCACCATGTACTCTCTGCTGGATTATCTACTACGAAATCATTAGCCAAAGATTAACAGGAAAACTCACAGATATATTTCAGCTTTCACAGTTTAAGTAGTAAATGGCTTGAGTAAATAATTAATATGACAGAAAGAGGATTTGCTGAGTGGGGCAGCAGTACCAGTATTAATATATCAACTTAATTGTGTTCTGCCTTGCGAGTTAATCCTGCCCTGAGTATTACTGAGGATTTGAACTTGGACAAAGTACTGTGTTGCTGTACCTCCAGTATTCCCAGCCTCCCAGCTAGTTTGCTTAGAGCTGGGTTGGTGTCTTCATGCAGCCGGCACCAGTCTGTATGAGCTCAGGGTTCACACCTGGGGCTGCAGGTGATACAAACAGCTTCTGCTCTGTTGAAGTGGATGCAAAGGTGAGGTGTGAATAGGTGGAAATTTGAAGCATTTAATACTGTAGCTTTTTGTCAAAAGCATTTGAGTTCATTTTGGGACATAATCATGTTCATAGGCAGCTGTTTGGCTGCATTCATGGATTCATAGAATGGTTCAGGTTAGAAGGGACCTTCAAGATCATCTAGTTCCAACCCCCTGCTATGAGCAGGAACACCCCCCCACTAGACCAGGGTGCTCAAAGCGCAACCAAGCCTTGAACACTTCCAGGGAGGGGGCAGCCACAACCTCCCTGGGCAACCTGTGCCAGTGTCTCAGCACCCTCATCATGAAGAACTTCCTCCTGACTTCCAGTCTAAACCTCCCCTCTTCCAGCTGGAAACCATTCCCCCTGCTCCTACACTCCAAGCCCTTGGAAACAGCCCCTGCCCAGCTTTCCTGTAGGTCCCCTTCCTGTGCCATCAATGCCTTTCTCTGGAATACATGTTCTGGTGGGCAGTCCAGACCTCTGAGATGCTTGGGTCACTGCTGAGAATTTTCTCTGAAGTCTCTTCACTTTAATTCTTAAGCTTTAAGGATGTGTTGAGCACAGACTGCCTACAATCACCTTAAACTCAAGAATTAGACTTCTGAACGTTCATAAAAAAACCCCACAGATTGATTTATTTATATTTTATTTTTTTTGCAATTTGAAGAATGTTTTTGCTCTGCCTGGTTCTTTGTAGCTGGAAAGAAACCAAGCAAAGAAACTCTAATTTAGAAAGAATGATCTAACAGCCCCATTTCAGAATACTTGTTCAGCAATAGTGTGGCTATAAGCGCAGCATAAGGGATCAATAGTTCCCATTTCAGAGAAAATGAGGATTATTGGCCAGAAAACAAATCCCAGCATTTGGTTTGATGATTAGAAATGGATAGATGAGAAGTACCCTCACCACAATCGATTAATACAGCCTGTGTTTTCCATTTGAGAACGAAAAGGGAATGGACTGCCCGGGGAGGTGGTGGAGTTGCCATCCCTGGTGGTGTTTAAGAACAGTCTGGATGTGGCACTTAGTGCCCTGGGCTAGTTAATGTGGTGAGGTCAGGTCATGAGTTGGGCTGGATGAGCTCAGAGGGTTTTTTCCAGCCTCAATTCTGTGATTCTGTGAAAACAGGAACAGCTGACCGTAAGGCTGCTCCTCTTTTTCCAAGCAATGTAAACAATTGCTGGTAACCCTCTCTGTGGAGGCCTTACATTTGCTGCACCAACCACAGAAGTGAAGTCTACATGGAGAATAATTTAGCTCCTGGGCTGACTTGTTTGAATAGTTTTGCCATTTGCCTTGATATCAAATAAGACTATTAATTCATGGATGGAATAATGCAGCAAAGTGATGGGAAGAGAGGGGGAAACTTCCTGAAGTACCAAGATCAATGCATACGAAGCAGGATTGAACCTTGCTACCAGAGATGAGAACTAAAAAGAAAAAAACAAGGATTGGATTTTTTAGGAGCTGCATTTGCTTAAGGAAAACCCCAACAGCACTGCACTGTCAGGGAGAAAAAGGCAGTCTGGAGAAGAGTGAGCGAGAACTGGAATCAGGATAGACTCAGAAAGTCTCCAGTGCTCTCCAACATATTTATGTGTCAGAACTTTGGAAGACATTGCCTTCCTTTTTTTTTGTTTTTCAGAAGAATTTTCTTTTCGATTACAACTTCGGAGAAAGAGAGAGGGAGGGAGGGAGGGAGAGAATGACGATGCTCAGAAAGGAAGAACTACTATAAAACTGTCATGCCATTGGCACAGGGAAACTAACTGCACCTCACCTTCATCAGCAGTTAGATTTCATTTTTCATGAAGGATCTCCTTTATGTTCTCCTTAGAACAGCCTTACTCATCAAACATACATGGTTAAGATTGCAGTGTATTACGTGCACCTTCATTTATCCCGCTGAAACTTTCACATTCATACAGTTCCCACACGTGAGTGCAACTTAGCATGGAGAGCTGTCCTGGAAAAGGGGGATAACCTTTCTATTGTTCTATTACATTTCACACACTTACTGTAAATTCTAAGAGCCTCAGTTTTTATTGTCTGATATGGACTTGCTTTCCTGTGCTTATTATTTTTGGAAACTGGTTTTGAAGACTAGTCTGTACAATATATCCCTGGTTATTTCCTTGCACTTACACAAATACAGGCTTAGTAAACTCTGCAAATAATAGCACAGCTTTGGACATGCAAGAACGTGACTATGGGACCTACTTTCTGAGGGCTGCTTCTTTTAGCACAACTTATCACTTGTTGAAAGTAGCACCCTGTAGCTGCATTGTTAGCTTGGCAAAGCCTACTGCACTGAGGAGGTAACTGAAAGGTACCATTTGTGTCATATTAATAACCCAATCATCCAATCCAAGGACACACACCCTGCAGGAAAGGTTAGCAGGAGACACAGGGTATGTTACGAAATGTGCCTGTTCTGGCTTTATTTTCAGCTGGACTGTTGTCAGGTCTGTGTATGAAGAAACACAATTGGCATGTCAGGGCTTTTTGTGTGCTGTTCATTAATTCATGACACAGCTTTTGTTCATGTGAGGTTATTAGCTCAATTCTACTTCCATCGCTTAGGCAAGAGCCACTCTGCTTTCTACTATAGATCTTTTACTTCCAGGGCAGAAGAAAATCCAGGAAAAACTGTTTCTCTTGACTTTAAAAAACAAACTTGCTTCTATTATCTTAAAGTCAAGATTTACTCAAAGCTTCTTGCTACTATAATAGTAAAAAATAATGATTTACCTCCGCTACCTCCAAACCTTTAGCCTCATTGCTATCAGCATTTCCACTTCAAAACACACCAGCAATCATAGAATCCTCATGGTTAGAAAGGACCTCCAGGATCATCAAGTCCAACCTTCATCCCAACATCTCCCTAACCACTAGACCATGGTCTAGCTACTCATTTTTTAAACACCTCCAAGGGATGGTGATTCCACACTCCACATTTCCAGGCAGAATGTGATCCAAAGATCAGGTAGTGGAAATGGCAAAATGCATTTCAGTCCTTCTAAAGCTCCAGATTCACTAGAACATCACTTCCCCTTTGCTCCTACTGACATGCTGGGCAATGAGAAGGTGCCATCCCCCCACTTGTAACTGGAAGCAAATGGGATGAGCTGGGGTGATTTACTGCACAGAGCCAGCCACACTGCAAGGAGAAAGCATCACCACTGGGTCACTCTACCCTTTCCTTATCCTTGGTGTTGTCTTAAAACTGAAAGCAGTCTCAGGAAGAGGTCTAGGACACTCTGATTCTGACAATTAAAAGGAAAAAATGACAAGAGGAAGAAGAGAATAGTTTTTATTAAAAGTATATTAAAAATCAATCAAAACTAAGTAGCAGAGGAGTCAAGGTCATGTCTGAGGATGTCTCTCAAAGACATGTTATGGTTTACGGAAAGATGGAAAAGAGAAATGGCTTTGAAATAAAAGACCTAATTCCCAATATCTACAGTAGTGCAGAATAAGTGTAGGATTTCTTTTAATCCCACCATTCCTCTCAATGAAAGTCACATCTTTCAGAGCTCTAGCACCCTGTACACTTACTCCATCTTCCCACTGATTTTCCCACAGTTTCCAATTCCTACAGCTGAGACTACAAAAGACAGATCTTTGCCAAATTCTCGATGAGCCCTACTGCAGAATTACACGTTAGCTAGCGTTGTCCACCGATTCCTGCCTTGGGAACATTTCTTAGTCCCACCACAGTATCAAGGAATTGCAAAAAAAACCCCTCTGACAAAACCCTAAGTTCCCAAAACACTGTCTCATTCTGAAGATCAGGAACAGGAGAACAATGAAGAGGTACATGTAATAACTCCCCTCCCCAAACGGTAACTCCAACACTCAGCAAAAAATTGGGATAAAGTTGGGATAAAGTTTGTTCACAGCATGTACAGGAAATAAAGGAACAGCTCTGCAGAGAAGGGTTGCTATGCCTAGTTCATGCTGTAGCCTAAGTGGTCTCCTAGAAGCTGTTCTTCCACACCATGAGACTATTCAGTGCAGCAGAGACTCAGAGGTGCCCTGACTTTTCTGGATGCTCCTGTGCTCTGTTCTGCATGTTACTACCTCCTGACTGGGTCACGTTTGCCCTAATGAGAAAGAACAGCGAAGATACTCTGAGCCTTGCTTTAGGAAACACTTGGTTTTCACATTACTCTGCACTGACGTGTGCCTCCTGCTTTTTGTGGGATTGCTAATGGAAAGTAGTGTTAGGTGTGCTGGTGAAACTGCAACCCAGCCGATCGCCTTGGGACTGCATGGTGTGTAGGTGTGTACAGGAATACCCTGCTGGAGTACGTCCTGCTGGAGTGCAGGTCCTGATGTGACCAGCGGAGAGCTGGAGTAGGCTAATGCGCTACAGCTGACTAAGAACAAAAGAGAGTCAGGTGGACTGGCACAATCTCTTATCAACACAAATTCATTCAGAGAAATCGAGAGCTATTGTTTTTCTTCTCCTGCTTTTTCTCTCCACTCATTTGAGTCAACAAACAAATGAAATATTCAGAAAACTACCACTTTGATAGCCCTGTCAACATGCAGGAACAGGCTGTCACTGGAAAGCAGCCCCAGCTTCCTGTACCAGTGCAGTAGAAACCTCAGTGGGAAGGCGAGGCTGCATCTCCAGTATTCCTGTGTTTCATTTGTAGGCAACGGATTTTGCAAGTGGAAGCTGGCAGGATGCCCTCCTTTCACAGGGTGTGCAGAGCGTTTCCTGCACAGCTCCTGCCAGCATTGGTGAGGTACACAGCCCTCCTTCATCAGGGACAATCCTTGAAGAGCAATAATTACATGACTAAGTGTGACGCAGAATGAAGCACAGTTGCCAACTAATCCCCATCTTAAAAAGAGTTGTGCTGTAAATTCACAGCCTTGGGGAGCACAGAATCCTGAAGGCACCTTGCTGCCCTTCCTGGATCAGTTGGCCTCAGCCATGGACATGCTGGAAGAGGGATTTATTTCCCTTAGTATTACTAACACAAGCAAACACACACTATTCTTTCTTAATGTTGTGGGGCTTGGAGGGGAGAGGGGGTAGGGAAACACATCTGTTTTCATGCCAGGTGCTAAATCCATTGACTTCTTGACTATCACTAGACAATAGATGATTTAAAGAAGGTCCAGTGCCAGATGAGCTCTGAAAAGAAGCCCATTTCTTTGTCATTTGCAAGAACTTTATGATGATGTGGAGCATACAAACTAAGTATGCTAAGCAGTTAAGTCCTTCTAACCTGACTTTGCTACACACTAGCTTGGTGTCATTTGTATGGTGTTTGCAGGTAACCAAAGTATTTCAGGGTCTCATCTGCTCCCTACTGAACTATAACAGCATTTGAAACACAGAATGAAAGGCAAAGGGACTGAGCACACTGCTGCTGTGCATATGCTGGAGGCCATGACCAGAAGGGGCAAGAAACATGTTGATAAGGGTGCTGGTCCCAAAAGGACTATCTATCCTCCCTCACCCCTTACAGGCAAACCAGTCAAGAGTTTGGATGCCCATTTGTTTGGTGCAGACACAGAGTTTTGACTTAGTCCTTAATTATTAGTCCTTAATTTTGCTTCCCACTTGGGAATCAAACCAGGTAGCAGAGCACACAGTTTTCTGATGGATCTATCAACATTTAAACGACAACACTTCTCCCATTGTTTTGCCTTGCCTTGCAAGTTCGGAGCATTGCACATGACAGCTGTTAGACTTTTGTCCTGCTGATTTGGTCCTGCACCATTTGGATGGCTCATCATCAGAAGCAGTATGCCTTGCGTAGTTCCTATTCCTTCCTGCTTATGGGAACATCCTGCTTGTCCTGAGTTTCTTTGCAGAGCTAAACAACTCCCCAGAGGAGTTCTTCCCTACAATCCCACAATCGGTTCTGGCTTAAAACCATACTGACTGCCAAGCGTACCTCTTGGCATGAAGGCAGGAATTCCACATCTTCTCTTCCCCTAGCTAGGTGAGCCAACCTTTGAGAGAAAATAAACCTGTAGTTTTATTGTTGTGCTGCAGTAATACCGCAAAGTGCCTCTTGCCTCCAAAGCTTTTGCAACTCCCCTGTTAACTTGTATACGAGATACTGGGATAGTCACCTCCTCTGGATTATTCACCTTTATGGACTCAGGTGGTTCTCAGTTACCAGAGGTGTTGCTTGTGTACCTCGGTGAGTTCTGTGGGAAAAACAAGGTGCAAATGTGCTTTAATTGCAGAGTCCCCATGCATCCACAGCCCGGCTGTTGCTAAGGCAACATGGGATTGAGAGACATATGAGGGATAAACAAGAGTCTCACCAAGAAGCAATATTGAATAAGAAGAGTAAGGAAACACAAGTACACCCTGGTCTGGTTCAACAACCTTCTCTTTAGCAGTGTAGTTAAGCCTTTAGTCTTGTTAAACTAAACTTGGAACCTGTTACCAAAATAATCTAAAGGGAGTTTTACTAATTATCAATTGTGCAAACGTGAGCCCTCCATTTGTGCAGTCAGGACCTGGCTCATCCATGCAGCTGCACACAAGCTGCTGCCAGCAGCTCGGCTGTGTGGCTCCTTCAGAGTCAAAACGAGAACAGACCTCTTGGAGTTCACAAGCTATACAACCACAGGCAGGACAGAGATGGGTGATGCATTCAGGTTCATGATCGAGCCCTTCCAGCCATTCTGGGAGCGCCACAGAACATCTCAAGGACCACACAACGCTCCCTGAAGCAGAAGTTTCTGCTGCCAATAACATAAGCGTATGTTTCTGCCCGCTGTTCAGCTTGCTCTTCTGGGTAAGCGGATTTGGGGCAGATGGGTGGGAGCCTGTCATACGTAGGAAAAACCACACAATAGTACAGGTTGGAAGGGACCTCAGAGTCATCTAGTCCAACCCCCCTTCCAATAGCAGGATCACCTAGAACAAGAAGAGATCGTGTTAACGTGTTCAGTGTCCACTGCATGGAACTGCCAGTCTCCTCTGCATTTTCAGCCTCAGTTGCTAGGTGACAATGTTTAAGACAAGATAAGTCCCCAACTAAGAGAGGTGTTTGCAGCCACAGGCAGGGAAAATTATAAAAAAGGTGTCAAGACAGTACGGTGATAGCATCATGGCCAACAGATTTGGCTTTTTCTCATCACAGAAGGGGCCAAGCCACATAATCTTCTTTTGGAAAACCTTGGTTCTCTGCTTAAAGGAGTGCTAGTTAAATACTGCAGCTATTTCTGTGCTGCCGTGTCTTCAGTTCCTACCTTCAGTGCCAGCTGAAATACTTTACACCGTGCACTTTCAGCTCTGTGTAGCTCAGCATCAAGTAGGCAGAAAAAGCAAACTAACCGAGTCCTTTAATGCAGATTTTCAGGAGCAATAAAACCTGTCTCTACTGAATTGTGTTGGAGGAGGGGGGAAAGGGTTAGTTTACATCACTGTGGCATCCTGAATGGGCTGCTGCCCAAAGCTGCACCCTGCTGAGCAGGCTGGTGAGGAGGGCTCTGGGGGTTCGATGACTGTTTTCTCCTGACTCAAGGTGCTGGAGGGTGTCCAGCATAGAGCAACGAAGGTGATGAAGGAAGCAGAACAGCTCTCTGATGAGGAAAGGCTGAGGGAGTTGGGTCTCTTGAGCTTGGAGAAGAGGAGGCTGAGGGGGGACCTCATTCATGTCTCTTAATCTGTGAAGGGTGGGTGTCAGGATGGAGCCAGGCATTTCCCAAGGTTGTCTAGTGATAGGACAAGGGGCAATGGGTGCCAGCTGGAACAGAGGAGGTTCCATATCAATATCAGGAGGAACTTCTTCCCAGTGAGGGTACTGGGGCACTGGAACAGGCTGCCCAGGGGGGTTGTGGAGTCTCCTTCTCTGGAGACCCACCTAGATGTGTTCCTGTGCAACTTGGTCTAGGTGATCCTGCTGTGGCAGGGGGATTGGGCTAGATGATCTTTCAAGGTCCTTTCTGATCCCTAATGTTCATAATTCTATGATTCTATTTTAAGGACCACAAGACCACAGGAACATTGTCATAGGAGACCCAAGAAGTGCCAAACTCTGCCCTGTACCAGGCTGCGGTGCTAAGTGCAGTTCTCACTGGGCTCCTGTTCCTTAAAGCAACCCCAGAGAATGGTAAAAGCAGTTTTTCTCCCTAGCAGGGAGAAGCACAAAAAAGCATTTTAGATGCTGTGAGCTTTGACTGTTTTCACCTTTCTCAGTTCTTCTTGCTTAGCATCACTTTTACAATCTCTTTATATCCGAGACCGTTTCGTGCTGATCTTGAGGTACCCAATTACTCTGGGGCTGATGCTGATGGAAATCACAGTGTATCACCACCAGCTTGGCTACTGGGTTCAAAACCCGCTGCCACCACTTGGATGGTATCTTGCTCAGCCACCTCAAATATCTTCTCAGCTATAGTCCTAACAAATTCAGATCAGAAGTGAGGAAATATAAGAGGAGAAGCATCCTAGGGAAATGGGCATCAGAGGCATTAGAACACCCACAGTAACCTCAAACAGAGAGAGATCCCCTGATGCCAGAAGCACCCACAAGAGCAGCTACACATATCCACCTCTTCCCTCACTCTCTCTCTGGCAATACTTGACACTGCAGGTGCACACCATGCCAAGGGCACAGTGTGGCAAGAGCGTTCCAGTATCAGGGGTTCTCACCAGCCCTCAGCGCTGTCACCAGCTTGCAGAGAAAAACAGAATATTGGTTTTACTGTTTCCCTCTGTAACTGACAACACTGCCTTCTGACTGTACACACAGGTCACACTAACAGGGCACAACTTGTCTGTATTTATACAGCTAAGCTCTAAGTATAGACGCTCTTGTTCCAGGAGTCTTTTTTTTATCTTCTTTTTCTTAAGTGTCTCTTCAAGCAGCTCTCAAGCTGCACAGGCCAAGTCAGGATCATTTTCCAAACGACAGTACACTGTAACCTACAAAGCCCCTCTCCCTTTACTCGGCTGGCTGTGCTTTCGCAGATGCACCTCACCACTGCCACCGGTGTTACCGAGCACCTATGGATCTCTACAGGCTGCTGCATGGATCTGCTGCAATCTGTCTGCTGCAGTGCCAGAGCAGAAGAGCAGTGGCTGGTGTGGCCAAGACATTGCTGGTTCCTGGGCACTGCTGCTCTCTTGTATTATTTGCTGTGTCTTGGCCCTTCTGCTTTCTGCAAAGGTTTGTGTAGCAGGATGTTTGAGTTGGGAAAACCCCAGAAGAATTGGGCAGAGCATGGCTGGGGGGTTGCTGCCTTTCCAGCTCTGTAAGGGGAGAGCAACCACACAGCAAAGCAAAATCAGGGGGCAGGATCACAGTTGATAGAATGTCCTACTGTTCTTTTGGCTCCCACAGGGTGCTCCGTCAAGAGCAGGGCCAGACTGTTCAGATGACCCCACCAGCAAGTGGATGCAAACAACCCTCCCGGTCTTAGGTCACCAAGGCTGTCTCCTCAGGACTGTTATTTTTATCTCCCGAACAGTCAAAACAGTAGCAATTAACAGTGATCTGCACGATAAACACTGAAAGCTTGTTCTTGAAAGATAAGTTCTGAAAGATGTGCTCTGGAAGACAGACTCTTCTCTCTGATCTCCTCCAAATGGCCCCCTGTGTCTTCCTCCCCTGAGCCCTAAGCACTCCTGTCTAAAAAGGGGCTAATTCCTTGTGAACAACATTCACCATCCACATCAAGACTTCTGGAAACCGATAGCTAGGATGTGAGGCAGAAGCTCACATACAAAAATGAACCAGTGACAGAGTATTATGGTCTGGACTATTTTACAGACACAACTGCCACGTTCTGCTGGAAGCATAGGATGTACAGTGCACTCTGGGAACAGTGACAGTGTGCTTCACCCCACATCACCACAACCCTCATATCTCCTGCCCTTGGCTTCTGAGCTAACCTATCTTCTGGGTGTGGTGACTGCATCCTGCTCAAGAAGGGTTCAGGGGAAACAGCGAACAGAGCAACAGCCAGGGGCTGACCTGAGCCATGAGCTCAAGCACAGGTTTGGTATGGAAATGGGACTGTGAGTCCATCATCCTACCCACATAGCTTGTGGGCAGCCCAAGAGCCCTTGGAGTTCTCTTGCAGGGCAGCTGGCTGCACACAAGGATCTTCCCTTGGACTGGGACGTCTGTCAAGGACACTCCTCGAGGTTGAGAGATTTCTTGCTGAGAGAGATCATCAGTAAGTGGCTAAGAGCAGGCAAAACACTGAAGCTTGATTAAGATAAAAGCTAATATTAACTCTGCACTTATAAACAGAAGGGTCTCCGGACAGCTTTATCTGACCCTGTCCTCCATGCCCCTCCAGGGCACCTCGCCATCCAGACTGGTTAAAAAAAATGAAAATCACATTTACTGGTCAAACTCGGTTAAATCCCTGGCTTATTTCAACAAACAAATTGTGACTCCTCTCTCGTGAGTGATGTGCATAGTTCCCTCTGTGACAGGAATCTGTAACCCAAGCGTATAAAATGATTACTGGTGTAAGTGATGCCCCCATCAGGAGCCTTTATTTCTCTCTACAGAGCAAAATGCAGACTGCAGTACCCGGTTCCTCTTCCAGCTCAGCTGACTGAGCCTTCTCCCTGTGCAGAGTGTGGACACCAGCATTCAACCACCATTCTGTAGAGCCCAAAGAGAGGCAGAAGGTGGCAGCCACTGCAATGAAATACGTAAGGAAGAATAAAGGGGAAAGGGCATCCCAGAGTTGACAGCTGGCTGAGTTCAAATAGTGATAACTAACGACAAGAGGAGATGAGAAAGCATCTTGGAGTGGACCCTGATGAGTTCCCTTCATTATACCCCCAGTCGCTCAGCACTGTCTTGCACACAGAGCGGGCAGCTGTAAACATTCATCTCCCATTACAAAGGCTCCTGTTGACTTTTCCCAGGGCTGAAGGCAGCTCACATAGCATCTCCCTTCACTTGTCACCAGTGTTAGAGCACTGTGAAGGCAGCTGTCAATCCACAACTGTATATGCATGTTTGTTCTCAGCTCTAGCAAAAGAAGTGTCACCAGCAGGGCAAAGGAGGGGATTCTCCCTCCCTAGTCTGCTCCTATGACACCTCCCCTGAAGTACTGTGTCCAGTTCTGGAAACCCCAATACAAGAAGAACATGGAAATGTTGGAGTGAGACCAGAGGAGGCCACAAGGATGATCGGAGGGCTAGATCAGCTCTACAGTGAGGACAGGCTGAGGGAATTGGGGTGTTCAGCCCAGAGAAGAGAAGGCTCCAGGAGGACCTTATAGCACCCTTCCAGTACCTGAAGGGGAGTGGGCTACAGGAAAGCTGGAGAGAGTTTTTAGGAGGAGCTCTAGTGATAGCACAAGGGGGATGGTTTCAGGCTAAAAAGAGGGAAGATTTAGATTGGATCTTCGGAAGAAATTCCTCACTGTGAGGGTGCTGAAGCACTGGAACAGGTTGCCCAGAGAAGTTGTGGGTGCCCCCTCCCTGGAAGCATTCAAGATGGGGCTCTGGGCAAGCTGGTCTAGTGAGAGGTGACCCTGCCCATGGGGTTGGAGCTAGATAGTCTCTGAGGTCCCTTCCAAATCTGAACCATTCTATGGCTTTTGGAGGGCTATTCTAGCCCTTCACCAGGTGTTTCACCAAACATGTCCTTTTTCTGTAGAGAAATGTGTGTGTTCCTACATCGTAAGTACAGAAACCAGTTTGAGGTATTAGCTGGGATGAATATGACCCCCTTGCTACTTGCTTTACCCAAGGAAGACCCTTCACCAACCCATCCATTCCAACCTGACTGAATGGCTTTATCTGCCTGATTAGGCAGGGATCCAAAGATGCCCTGTGCACCTTCTGCAGCTAAACCTAAACTGCAGCGCTACTCTTCTGACTCTTCTGTTGTTCCAGATGACTTCTGAACTTCTGCTTTCTGCCTCCCTCCAGTGGCAAGTACTCGAGGACAAAGCAAAGCTGACAACATAGGGCAGGAGGAAACATCAAGATCGATTGTGATTTAGACCTGGTAGCCCTCAGCCATTACAGTCCTGCACCAAACAACCACAGTGCACTGAGGTAAGAGCCAGGGAGCTGCTCAAATGAAACAGCAGGATCTTTTCATACTGTTTGGGTCAAGCACAGAGGAGAAAGGCAAATGCTACCAGCTCAGCCAGGACTAGCTTAGAGATTGCTCTTCTGCACAGCAGGGCTATCACTGACTCTTCCTTCTTCCATTACTCACTTGTAACCTGTGCTTTTAAAAGTTAGCTTGACATAGTTTGGTGTGGTTATTTCATTTCATAATCCCACCAGATTGTTTTCTCATGGAGTCAACTCACTGCAATATTTTTGAGCCATTACCTTACTGGACTGAGCTGGATCTTCAGTGGACAGTCTTAATCTGAAGAAATTAGCAGACACTCCCATCTCTCCTCACAGTTTACTCTACCATCTAATGACCTTTTCCCCTTTAAATAATAAAGCAACCCAGTGTTGTCACCATCCCATAGAGTGTCCATGTCTGACCTAGTTTGGAAATAGCCACCATTTACTTATGTGAATCCATAGCGTCAGAAAATGAGCTACTAAAGAATCCCTCGTGACACCCAGACAAAACATTTGAGCATTTCTAGGTACAGTCCATGCTGCGTGGAACAGTTCCAGACGGCACTTTCCTCTGTGTGATACAACTGCAATGATCAGACAAAGATATGCATGAAATATAAGTCATCCTTAAAAGCATCAGACAAACCTTGGACTCCCGTTGTTCAGTGCTGGTGCTGTCTTGGGATCACATTTCTGTAACTTGAAAAAGTAGAAGTGCTTGGCAGGAGTGCTGTCACGATGAAGAGTGCGCTCATGCATTCAGAAAGCAGAGTCTTTAAAAAGCTGCCTATTCTGCAATGACTGCTGGAGAACACTTGGTGAAAACAGGCAGCACTCCCTCCTGTTCGCCCCTTGGACAATCCTGGGGCCACAGCCTGTTAGCCTGGAGTGGTAGCTGCAGCCTCAGGGGAACCATCTGTGCTCACCAAGATGGGGGCTTTTGGCTAGAAGACCCCTGTCTGTTCTGTGTGAAGACATCAAGACTTCTTCACTGTTTTGCAGACAAGGGCAGATGCTCAGTGAAGAGACTGAGGCCACCTCAAAGCGTGAAGGCTTTGGCTGATAACAGAACATCACAGGTGCAAACACTTCACAGAACCACACTGCGTCAGCGTAAACTGGGATTGACCCCTGCACTTTCTCACAGGTTCTTCAAACAGCCCTGGCACTAACACTGTGTTCTGTAGGCAGCAGAGTGAAAGCCTTTCAATGAACCCAGCTCATCAGAGTCCTCTGCTTCAGATGCCTCTGCAGATGAAGAGAAGAGAGGGATTAGGGTGCAGTGTCAGCAAGTTCGCTGATGACACAAAGCTGGGTGGTGTCGCTGACCCCCACCCCCCAGCAGACTGTGCTGTCATTCAGCGAGACCTGGACAGGCTGGAGAGCTGGGCAGAGAGAAGTGGAGTGAGGGACAACAAGGGTCAGGGGAGAGGCTGGCATCTGGGCAAGAACAACCCCAGGGACCAGGAGAGGGTGGGGACTGACCTGTTGGAGAGCAGTGGAGGAGAAAGGGACCTGGAGGTCCTAGTGGCCAGCAGGGTGACTCTGAGCCAGCAATGTGCTCTGGTGGCCAAGAGGGCCAACAGCATCCTGGGGGG
>VZRI01007808.1:527564-568432 GCA_013397515.1 Upupa epops
CTTGGTCTAGGTGATCGTGCTGTGGCAGGGGATTGGACTGGATGATCTTTCAACGTCCTTTCTGATCCCTAATGATTCTATGATTTTAGTAAGACTTTCCTTGAAGAGCAAAAGCAGACCTAGATCTCCATAATGACCCTGATTTGTGGCCCAACAAGGTCTTAACAAGGTTGTCCTGGCCTGTGTTTATCTGTCTGGGTTCTACAACCTCATTTCTTGGAGCGATGCCACTAAGCACAGTACACAGACTTTCTGTGCTGGGATAACGAGACACATTCTGCGTTTGATTTCACAGTTCAGACTGAGCGAGGCCTTCTCAGCGCCTCTCAAGGTGAAGAAAGATTGATCAAACATTTTGTGTTATCTGTGGCAGAATCTCACAGATGTTTCCTTGCAGAACCCTTAAGCAGAATACCCGATGTTTCAACATCACCTACAAAGCTGGTTGAGAGCCAAACCTTCCCGATGCTGGTTTGTGTTCGCCTATAGCATTGCATGTGCCTGTCAAACCCTGGGCTTCCTGTTTTGGATGTTAGATCTCGGGACAGAGAGCTCCCAAACCTCAGCCAGGCCCAAAGGGAGCTGTGCCCCACAAAAATAAAGGAATAATGTCAGAACAAGCATAACTGCTCACATGAGGAATTGTCTCTTTCTGATTTCCTGGCTTGCAAGCTCACGTGTGTTCAGAGGAGGGAGGCAATTTTAGAAGACCCATGCTGCTAAATTCCTGCTGGCCAAAGCCACGAAAGCCTCTGCTGCTCGCACAGCCTTTACGTCTTACATGTCTAAGCAATGTCCAACACAAGATGCCTTTCAGACCCCTCCCTTTTGACGGTCACACAATGAGCTTTGGATTAGATTCAAGAGCTCCTCCACCGCTAAGTCTGCTGAAGACAAAGAGAGTTCTGTTTTGCTACCACCGACAGGATTTCAGACAGATGTGAGAACTGGCCCAGTGCTGTGAAATAGCCTGTGAAGTCAGATTCTGAATAGAGCACCTGGGTGGATACCCCACCCTCATGAGGCAGACTGCAACAGTCAGATAGGGAAGAAAGTTGTGTGTGAGAATGCAGATGCCCAGATCAAGTGGTTGGTGCTTTAAGCACCAGACCTAGAGACCGTGGCTCCTTGGCTGTAGTCTGACCATTACATCCAGGTTTGCAATCTGGATTTATTCATTCCCAGAGAGCGAAACTATGTTGTAAAATACAACAGAATAAAAGCATTCTACGAGGTTTTTTAAAACAAACCCAAGCAACTAGCCAAACAATAAAAAACAGGCTGAAAAGAACAGTTCTCATTTCTAATTAACATCTGAGTTTTCTGGTCTTTTCTGTGAGAGTGAAGTTGCAGACTATATGCTGCAGAGCTGTCATGAGGACAGTGTCTGTAGAACACTGAATCCAGATGAAGTGCACACGTATTTTAGAGTAATTCCTGCCTCACTTCAATTTTCAACTGGTTGAATGAAACAAATTAAAACAAGACAGAAGAAATGTGAGAGTCTGAAGCTACCCTTGTGATCCCACCAGAGGAGGAACAGAGTCTCTGCCATGCAGGTAAACCAGCAGCATCACATTGTGTCTCTGTCCCTGTCCTCTCCTTGGGTTCTGCAGAAAAATGATGGCAAAGAAAGGAATGGTGGTCACCCTGGCTGAAGACGATGTCTAGAAGAAGTGGAAACAACACACCCTGCCACGGACGTGCCTCTGCACACCGCCCCGACCTGCAGGAATGAAACCCCGCTCCTCTCCAACAGCAGCACCCAGAACTACCCTCCTTTTGGAGGAGGGAGTGTATTTTAGCAACACGTGTGTGATTTTCCATTCTACCACTGCCCAGGAGACTGCAATGTATGTGGAAAATTATTTTCCTCCCAGATGTTCTTATTTAGAGCTCAGTAACCGCCTGGCATTAAGGTTACCTTAAAAACACTAATAAAGAGACTAAACCCATGAACTGCATGTTCTGTCATGTGCCAGTTCCCCTGTACTGAAAAGGCATTGAGACGCCTGATAGCCCATGGATTATTCATGGGCAGAGGTCCTTTGGGGTTCAGGTGATTGCAGCAATGTGAACTGTAGGTTAGCACCTCTTTGAGGCTGAGCATAGAGAGGAGGACCCAGGGCACGGAGGAAACACGGCTGGGATATTTGCCACTTGGCAAGAGACTTCTGGCCTCTCTGTCTAAAACAATCATCGTCTATGATCAGGTGATAGGTTCAGAGATGTTCACAACAACAAATTTGAGCCACAACACTTAAGAAGTCAGCAGAGTTGAAGGAGCAGGTGGGAGCTGCAAGAGAGCATCACAGGCAAAATGACACAGAATACTTAGGGCACTCTGCAGGCAGCTGGGTCAACTCTCACAGTCTCTGGCTCTTGTTCACATGGGGGACTTCAACTTACCTGACATCTGCTGGAAATACAACACAGCAGAGAGAAAACAGTCAGACTCAGCCTTGGGCAGGAGCTGAGGCTTGGTTTCACCCTGTATGTTCTCTCTTTCAGTGGCCTTTTTAAAGATCATTAAACTTCTGACAAAGTAAACTGGCCGCTGGTTAGTGCCTGATGGATGTGCGAGTGCAAACACAGCCTTACAATCCAGAGGGGTCCTGGAATGGGTGCAGTTGAGATGATTTAACTCCTATCCTTATCCTCTTGGTTTCTCTATCAGCACTGGGATCCCAGCCTGTAGTTATCAGTGACTGAGCCAGCTAAAGCTTTTGTGAAGGTCTCGGTTAAGGGGCTGTTAGCACCTCACACCCGCAGTTCTTGAGAGGTTCCCTTATGTCATGCCCATCTGATTTATTTAAATGCAGTTCAGCAGTCTCACACCCTTTTTCCTAGAAAGTTATTGACTTGAACTCTTTCCCTCTCCCACTGTGGTTCAGGGTGTTCATGACAATCACTAGCAGAGTCAGATATTTTCTCAGTCTGCCTGTGCTTTGCTTTGTACAACACATCACCGTCAGAAAGACTTTGCTAAGGCAGCCAAATGGCATCCTGGCCTGCATCAGAAATACTGTGGCTAGCAGGACTCAAGAGGTCATCATCCCCCTGTCCTGGGCACTGGTGAGGCCACACGTCAAGTACTGGGGTCAGCTTTGGACACCTCAATACAAGGACATTGGGGGGCTGGAGCAAGTCCAAAGAGGACAGTGAGGCTGGTGAAGGCCCTGGAGGACACGTCTGACAAGGAGTACTTGAGGGAACTGGGGATGTTTGGTCTGAGGAAGAGGAGGAGGAGAGACCTTATTGCCCTCTACAAGTAGTTGAAGGGACACTATTGAGAGAATGATGCTAGTCTCTTCTCACAGGCCGTGAGTGACAGAACAACAGGGACCAACCTCAAGCTGCTCCAGAGGAGCCTTAGGCTGGACATTTGGTACACTGTTTTTTTCCTGAAAGAGCGGTCAGGGATTGGAACAGGCTGCCCACGGAGGGGGTTCAGTCACCCTCGTGGATGAGTTAGATGTGGTGCTTAAAGAACTATTCTAGGGGTGATCTTGGTAGAGTAGGGTTGATGGTTGAACTTGATGATCTCAAGGGTCTTTTCCAACTTGAATGATTCTATGATCTCTGAGATCCCTTCCATCCCAAGCTATTCTATTGTTTCATGATCATTCCGAATCCCAGGATTTGTGCTTCAATTCCCACTTTGGCTCTGCCCACTTTTAATTCTTTCCTAGGATATGTTAACTGACCGGTAGGTTGAGGGAGGGGATCCTCCCCCTCTATTCTGCTCTCATGAGACCCCATCTGCAGCACTGCATCCAGTTCTAGAGTCCCCAACACAGGAAGGAGATTGAGCTGTTAGAAAGTGTCCAGAGGAGGGCCACGAGGAGTGGAGGGCTGGAGCACCTCTCCTATGGGGACAGGCTGAGAGAGTTGGAGCCTGGAGAAAAGGAGGCTACAGGGAGATCTTCTAGCTGCCTTCCAGTACCTGAAGAGGGCTCCAGAAAAGCCGGGGAGGGGCTGTTTCCAAGGGCTTGGAGTGGTAGGAATAGGGGGAATGGTTTCAAGCTGGAAGAGGGGAGGTTTAGACTGTAAGTCAGGAGGAAATTCTTCACAATGAGGGTGCTGAGACACTGGAACAGGTTGCCCAGGGAGGTTGTGGTTGCCCCTTCCTTGAAAGAGTTCAAGGCCAGATTGGCTGGGGCCTTGAGCACCCTGGTCTGGTGAGGGGGTGAAACTGCTCCTGCCAGGGGTTTTGGAACTGGATGATCTTTAAGGTCCCTTCCAACCAGAACCATTCTATGAATCTATGAACTGTTCCAAGGCCAACAAAATCGGGGATGACAGCTATTATTTATACACAGGTTTGTTTTTCTTACTACTGCTGAAGTTTCTCTTGGTAATGCAGTAACTTTGCAAACAAGTCGGTTTTACAGTACAACGCATGTCCTCTAGGACAAAGTTTACAGTGGATTAGGGAGGGTATAGGACTGAAATATTTTGTTCATGAACTGCAGACAATTCATTGACTTGAAAATGAGAACTATATGGAGGAAAAAGAGAAAATATTTATCCATCCTGAAGTTTCACTGGCATCCAGAGCAAGACTCGTTCTCCAGAGTTTCAAACCATTAAGAATGTCTGCTGGAACCATCCCCTATACTTAAAAGATCTGCAGATTCCTCTGGGAATAATTACAGTCCAAAATTCCAACTAATTTGATTTCTCCCCCACTCCCTTTCCCAGATAACAGTAGTTGTCTAATATTTTCACAGTTTGGATCGTTTCCCTGGACCACTGAACCGATTTGTGCCATCAGTGGAGAAGAACCATTCGTTCTGCCAAATACTGCTGGGATGGAGAAGGCAACTGGCGACGAGCACTGCGATCTCATCCAGCTGCTTGCGCTGGATCTTCACAGGTCACTCATGAATTTCCATACGTGCAAAAGGAATTGCTTGTCCCTCTCCAAACTCTGATGTGGGTTTGCAGTTAATGCTGAATGCACTTTGCCTTACATTTTTGTTATAAGTCCAACATTTACTTTTTGTTTTCCTTAAGGAATACTTCCTTAGCATCCAAACTTGATTTGAAGACGTCTCTCAGCCTTGTAAAAGGCTAAATGGCACCTAAGGGCCGTTGTCCCTCTTCTCATGCTACATCACACAGAGCCCTGAACAAGGGACACGCTTCCTTCCCTTCAGCTGACTGCTCTGCTCTACCACAAAGGACATGATGGGAATTATCTCTGATCTACAACCACTCTTATTTGCCTACTTACTTCTTGCTTCAGCCTTCGATTCAGGTCGTATCTGTTATTCTGAAGCAGTCATATTTTTGCTATTTAAAATAAAATTCTTTAAAATAATCCAGCAAATCGTCTGCTCAATTTCAAGAGGTTTAACAGAAACCACATGGCTCAGCTTGGGTACTCGGTCCCATGCAACTATTTTGGGTTGTTAGACTGAGCCTGGCTAGAGCCCAGCCTGGTCTAGAACAACATTCTGATGCAGCTACAACTGCACCCACTCTTATTTCAGGAGTGGGCACAGCAGTGACATCCAACTTCTAAAACAGTATGACAGCTGCAAGCCAAGGCCCATCCACAATGTGGTCCTGCTGTGGTTTAATCCAGGACACAGGCAACTGGCAGAAGAAAATCCTCACAGAACACAAAACCAATGTCTGACTGCTGTTCTCTCACCCCTATAGCCCAGCCACGTTTCTTACTGCTGTGGTAAGGCTTCTCCCTTCCTTTGTGGAGGACTGGCCCAAGTCTAAATAATTCCTCCTCCACGAGTATTTCAGACACATGGTCTCCTTTCTGGCACCCTCCCCTATGTTAAATGCTCTTTGGTGCCTGGAACAGCTGCTTATTCCTCCAGCTTGGGTCTCTGAGATGCAAATAGTGTAATCTTACTTCAAGAGGTAAGGAAATATTAGCAGAATTTAATGTAAATATTGTATAAATCATCCCAAAATAGCACAGCCATGGGATGAGCCAAAGACACTAACTGCAAGTTAAACAGACTAAGTAAATATAGACTAAATATATTCCCCTCCTGGAATTGCCACTGGAATGGATCCAGAGAGGAAATGGGTTAAAATACAGTCTTGTGGCAGCGAAATTAAAAAGCCATTGGCTCATTTGGTGACATTTATAATGAATTTTATGTACTCCATACATGTTTAATACACGCCGGGTTAAATACTGTCGAATCTATAAAAAGACTGTGGAAAAAATGTCTGGTTTCGTACGGGTGAACACTTCCTGGAACTCTCTCTGCGGGTTCTGCGTTCGAAAGAAAAGAAAAATCCCCACGCTGCAGTTTTTGAAAACTCGCGTTTGCCCGTCCAAAGCCCAGCAGTCATCACACAGCACGGTCGCACAAAGCACAACGGGATCTGGCAATGAGAGGCACCAGTGCCATCCTTTGCACATGCACACAGAGAAAAATCAGTCTGACTGTCCAGCAGGACTTGGTGCAGCTTCTGAGTCAGTGTCGTCCAAGTGTATAAAAACACTGCCTTGTACCCATGGGTGTTGCCAGGTTCCAGTGCTGCTGTAGCAAACATGGCTAACGGTAGCTTCGTGATAGGTACTAGAAGACCAAAAGATGCCCTGACTCACCTAGAAGAGTCTTGGAATCCAAGTGCCTGCCTCGATAGCCCAAAGCTTCTTTTTCATAGAATTACTTTGTCCACAATTTTGGCCACACAGGCCAAAAGGCTGGGCATTCGATGCCTCTCATTCTCACACTGTGCCTGCAGAAAGCAGCCAGTGACTTGAAATCCCTCCACCCCAGACAACCAGCATGGCTCAGCTACCCAGCAGAATTCAAACCAGAAGCTACAGGTCCAACACACCTGACGGAAACAAAACTGGATCAGGACTAACACAACCCTCAGCTTCTCAGGCTGGATCTGTGATTCATGTGCTTTTTTGATTTACATGCTCACATCATAATTCTGGAAGCGAGGAGAGAGTCCAAGAAGGTGAGGGACTCCTGTTGTGCAACCCCTTTGCACGAAAGCTCCTGAAACAGCTGTGGCAAAATAACTACCATCTTCTTTTTTGCCTTTATCCTGCACCTGTGGGGCAGGAAAGGAAGATGACTGTGAAATACAGCGTGGGGGCTTGTTCTGATTGCTACCCTGCAGCCTCCTTTGCTCCTTACATCACATCTTCCACACGTGGTTGAGGTGACCAACCAGCCCCAGGTCATCTCTGCAGTGTTGGCAAGGAGTGGCGATGAGGTAAGGGGTTCCTGTGATTGAAGGACAACACAACTGTACGCTCAAAACCTGGTGGCTGAGAGACTTGAACACATCACCTTCACAGTAACTGCAGGCTCCAAGTCATCAATCAAAGTCCTCAGCAGAGGACTTTATTTCCTTTTCTCAAGCAGTATACACAACCCAATAGATCCCTCTGTCCAAGGGTGATGTCTAAGACACATGTTACACATGAGTGTAGGAGCCCTGTACAATTTAAAGCTGAGCACCAAATACAGCTGCAGTACGTGGCCATGGCACTGTGCTTGCTGATCTACCAGAGCCCTGGCACTCATACCACACTCCACCCAGCTAACACATTGCAGCAATGCACCAGACCCCATGAGCAGCTATGTCAGGGCATCAGCAGGAGCGTACCCGGCAGCACGAAGGACCCAGGACCTAGCAGAGTTTTATGAAACTATGTGGGTGCACACAGTGCACAAGTGTTTCTATTTAAAGTTAAGTGATGGCAGAATACGCTCCAAGGGCAGTCCCATAAAGCCAGTGCAGTCTGTCTCTGGTGTCCAGAAGTCTCCTGTGAAAAAGTGCTGCTCTGTGCCACAGAGGCGACTGCAGACCTCCACACACTAGTAATTGTGGAGAATTTGGTGAGGCTGACCAGAGCAGCATCGGCCTCTGCAGTCTGCTCACTTCAGGCCACACACTGAGGAGCAGGAGTGGGTAGCACATGCAGAGACCAAATTCCAGCTTTGCTGTTTGACACCGTCTTACTGCTGTTTGCAACTACCCCACGTAGTACCTGCTGCTTCTAAGGCAGCTCTGGGGTCTCCCCTGCTTCCAGGTCCCTTACCAAGGTATTCCAGGGCAAATGCTGCAGCTGAATCTGAAACTGCCCAGTGCCTACAAATAGGGAAGTAAATCCAGGTGATGTCAGTAGGTCTTGGAAGAACTAAAATTCTATCAAGAAACGCTGATATTAACAGGAATGATCCCAGTGCAAGCTCTGTGAAAGAGAATAATCCAGTTGGTAAACAGAGCTCACAGATCACTCGTGTGGGGGTCCTAAGATTCCACTCTAGAGAAAAAAACACCTTCTATCTAAACAGGAGGAAATAATGCACATCATGGATTTAAAAATGAAAAAGCATCGCTTTTTATTTTGTACCTCTGTAACAGGATGCATCAACCTTTGCATAGGAGGCGTTGGACTGGTTTAATTTACTCTGCTTAAGCAAACTTAAGCTGGCTTTTAGCTTTTGATTTCCTAAGTCTTTATGTTGCTTGCTTCTCAGGTTTAGATTGCCTTAGTATTAGCCATTCCATTTTAAAGATGGCTATTAAATCTGGTAGAATGATCATCAGTCAACAAAATCTAATTCCTCCTGATATGGACTTGCTGCATTCAGTAACTTTGGATTCTAGTCTTACACCACAAAACCTCAGGCTACTTTTTATGCCTAAGTCTGCCTCTGTTTGGCCAAACTCTGAATTTCAAAATTAGAATTGATTAATTCGAAATGTTTCTACAGAAAGGAGATTGAAGACTCAATGTAAGACCACTGAAATTAGAACATTCTGCTATTAGCTTCAGGGGTCAGACTGTCAGCAACGAAAATAACTCTTCATCGACACATTTCCCACAACAGTTTTTGGTACCAGATGGCGTTTTATACTGCCTAGAATGACCAAAGGCAGAACTCATTTATATACAGATCTCCTAAAACCATGATCGAGTAGACCAGGGAATCAGAACAGCAAGGAAGAAGCAAATAAAATAGTGAAGTTAGGTTTGTTTTTTTTTTTAAAGTAACAGCTAGAGTCTGCTTAAAAATCAAATGCAGCTACAAAACGAGCATGAAAAATGTGGTGGTTTCTCCCTTCTGCACTAAGCTTTCCATGGTCTTTAATCAAGACAACTCATGCCTGAACCAGATGTGTGCCTCATTACTGGAACTCCAACTAAAGCCTAGCACCAGTTCTCTCCAGAGATCACATCTGACACAGGGAAAGGTGTAATTCATCACTGCTCAGCCTAGCTTTATCTGCAAAGCAGCCAAAAGTGTGTGCTGGGTGGGATTTTTCACCATCAACTGGCTGAGCCAAGAAATGTTTCCAAATGATGCCTGAAACAGGGGGCACAGACCAGCACTGATTAAAACTTGGTCACTCCGTTCCCAGCTCTGCTGCTGACATCACATAAACTGGGACAAGTCATCTCCCGTGGGTGGCCGAGCCCAGCTAGTGCTTGTCAGCTCCTTGTGACTGGCTTATGCAGAAACAAATGCTGCACATCCCTGATTACTGTTGAATCAAGCGAAGGAAGTGAATCAAGTTTTACAGAACCGCCCCAAAACACTGTGTGTGTGAGCTGTGACTCTGTTAGGTCTGTTTTCATCAGAGGGATGAGTGCTGGCAAAAGGAATTTGAATAGAGTAGTGATGTCACACGCAAACGTTTGGAGCACGGAGTGTTCTCAGAAATGTAAATAACACCATGAAATACCACGTGGGATACGCAAGCTGCTTTAATAATAATAAATTTATTACGTGGCAAGAAGCCACTCTGCTTTGTAAACCGATTTTACTCAATCACAGTCCCTCTATTGTTTTTTTTCCTCATTTCACATGAATACATTCTGTAATTTGAATGAGAAGGATTTACACAGAGATATGTTCTGGACCACTCTTGCCGATTTTAGTTAGGAAAAACATTAACACATGCGGAAACAGCACCTTATTAAGAACTATAGGCCTTTTCCCATTACATCTCCTCTGCTGCTAAGCTAAACTGTCACTGTACAAGCTGAATCTACAGGTTTTTCTTTGTCCTGTGTTCTGAGATGTAGTGGGGCCTGCACAAATGTCCAATAAAACCTCACATATAATAAGTAATTCAGAAGGCTTCGTAAGCAATAGTTGCAGTTGCTTCTCCAGACTAGAGAGAGCTTCTCATGCATTAATGCACTTGGTTACGTTTTGTGAGGAGCTCAGAGGAGGATGTGCCCTCTTCCTGGT
This sequence comes from Upupa epops, assembly GCA_013397515.1. Classification (NCBI taxonomy): domain Eukaryota; kingdom Metazoa; phylum Chordata; class Aves; order Bucerotiformes; family Upupidae; genus Upupa; species Upupa epops. The sequence goes on from VZRI01007808.1 coordinate 537,776, forward strand.
AGAGCTAGTTGAGCCTGGACTCTGCACCACTGATATTGTTCAGCAACTGTGTGCACCAATAATTTAAAAAAACCAAAACCAAACAAGAAATCAGGCTGTTTTTATCAGAAACAAGTAGTAAGTCTTATCATGAGAGTAAAAAAAATGGCCATTTCTGACGTGTGACATTTTCATTGCTTGAGAACGAGTCAGTGCAAAGTGAGGTAACACAGGCACCCCGACTCTTAGGGTTGGGGGTGCATCAAACCAGGCGCCGTCTTTTGGAATCCCTCTCCATATCCTCAGGAGGAGAGTCTCCATGGCACCCAAGAGGGGACACCATGTTTAGCAAAGGGTCTTCAGATGCCCCTCCAAACAGGGACAGCAACAAAGCCACACCATAGCCAGTAGCTCGTTCACCCTAAAAACCAAAACAAAAAGCAACAATTCACTCTTCAGACTGTATAATTCAATTCTAGTTTTAGTTTACCTACTAGGCAACAACAGCACAAGGCCACAGTGACTACCTGGGATCCCTGGAGTTCTGTTTAGCTTGTACTTCTGTATCCTTACTGCTGTTTGAACTTGCCCTGGTTAGATGAAACCAACACACTGGCAGATTCACATGAGAACAGAGTTCATGCTGACTCGAGAGTGGATTTATTGGGGCAGGGAATTCTCTATCTAGCATGAGCATGGATTTGGGGTACAAGGTCAGGAAGCTGGGTTTAAAATAAAGGAAGCAGGGGCAGTAAATTGCCTTGTGTTTTAGGAAAAACACAACATACACAAGTTCCGTCAAAGGGAGGGGAGGAAGCCCCCAAGAGGACACAGATGTTCTCTCTGCTGCAGGTCAGCAGGCAGGATAATGAAACCTGGTCACTCATCTTACAACAATATGGGTGAAATTGGAAGGCTAGGGATTACTGCCATGAATCAAGAGCAGGCAAGTTGTCGAAGCTTACAATGACAAAGATGTTGCTGATTACAGTGACCACTAGAGAACCAAAATGAAAAACAGGAACAGATGAAGCTACGAAAAAGAAATTCCCAACACAGACAAACAGGCACAGCTTTTCAAGAAACGTTTCGCCGCATAACTATCTAACTTGGAATTTGATGACACCGGATTGCAAGTATCTGCAGGCACAAGCCATCTCCTTCGCCCAGCCTGCTCATCTGGGAAAGAGCCAGAAGTCAGACAAACATACTCACTGCATGAACAGGTGCAGCAATGTCTATATGGACCCAGACTCCAGGCCAGTCAAAGCCAATGTGGGAAGCAATAAAGAGCCCAGCACAGGAACTCGGAGTATTGTCTCGGTCCTGTAGAAATAACAAAAATAGAGTTGGTCTTCTGAGGAAAAAAATGTCAATGGTTTATTCTTGCCAAAGAAAAATACAGTTGTGTAAATCTAGTTCAAAGCTTAACAAATGGCCCTAAAACACTCTCTTGTAAACCAACTAAACTCTAAATCCTTTGACTTAATCCTTGGTAGCAGACTGGCCCTGCTCAATTCCTGTTCTACCAAGCTCCCTTTTGCTGTGTTTTTGGAACTCTCAAATGCAGCAAAAGCAGTCCTCCATTTCCTGGTTTTTTCATTCCCAGTTACTGTCTCTGCTCGTTATATATAATCTGAGCAACACTTTGCTTCTTAAACAGTCCACCCAGAAATTTAACATTCATCCTAGGGCAGTGCACAGAAGGCAAACAGCCCACAAATACGTTTGCAGCAGGCTGCCCTGTTTAAAGCTCCACTAAAGATCAGTGTTGTGACACAGCCTGCAAAATCTCCAGGTAAAAGAATCCATCAATAGCATTATTTATATGGCCCCTTTCTAAGGGACTGCAGCTCACGTGAAGCACTTTCAGCCAACTACCAACAGCCCAACACACTACCCAGAAAGTGTAACATTTGTATATAGCAAGGGAAATTTAGAAGAAAACAAATAATCTTAACAAATAATCTTACTGCCACAGAGTTCTTCATATCAGCTACAGCAGAGGTAAATTCACTGAAGTGGAGCTCAGGACAATACACCAGGGGATGGACCAAGTCTCCACAGTTCCTTCCAGCTTTAACACAAGCCTTTTCCCACTCCTCATTATTGGTAAGGACAGCAGCATGATACTTTCCTGTAGCGATTCCCTAGCGAGACAGAAGTCAGGAAGGATGCACTTTACAAGTTGGATAGGATAATACAGAACTATCCTCTTGCAGCATTAACAGCTGCTTTCCATCTAACTAAACCATCAAGAAAAAACTGTCTCATAAGGACTCCATGGGAATTTCATGTTACAAATGTAGACAAAGGCACTGTAGCTACCGCTGAGTCATTCAAATGTCTGCAAATCCATTCTGCAGTGATCTAGTCTGCATTTGTCTGGCCTAATCAAACCACTGTCGCACAAAAATACTTACACTTCCTGAGTAGGCAAACTATATCACTTTACAATGACTTCTTTAGAGAAATAAATTAGCAATGAATGAGAAATACAACATCTAACACACATACCGAGGACATCCCAGCAACTTGTGCCAACCACACAGGCAGTATGAATGTCACGGTCATTGGAAAGGTTCCTTCCAAATATGCAACACCCAGAGGCCAGCACCATGCCAGTTTTCCAGCAGGAAATGGGGAGCTTTCACAAAGGATAATGATTTACTTGGCTTGCTGCTAGCAACCTTCTGTTGCACAAGTTCACAAAGCCACCATCAGCCCAACAGTTCACAATGTCTACTTTCCCCCAAGGACAGAGACGAGGATATGTACAATGCACAAACAGCAGAAGGCTGCACAGTCTGCCTGCTATCACTTCAGTACCTGAGCTCCAGTAAGAGTGGCCATATCAAGAATGATGTCAGCTCCCAGATCTTTGCATGCATAAGCCACTCCATCAGCCAGTATCAGTCTACCTTCTGCATCAGTGTTGTTGATTTCCACAGTTCTAGGAAGAAGAGAGAGCATTTAACCTAACAGTGCTTCAGGCTGGAAGTTCAGACTTGTCTGTCAGGACTATAATCCTGGATGAGAAAAGCAGACTCAAACCTATGTGCTTTCTTATTTGGCTCTGCAGGTCTCTAGGACTGCTTACTCTCCAGCTGCAGACAGCCAGGCATAGCACACATGGAAAGGACAATATTATCCTCATAGCTGGGTCTGCTTGGTGGGTCTACACATGGTTGGGCCTGAATCTTTGCTGTGACTCGGAGCTGGGGTTTTTCAAATCACTGCCATATATGGTGGTATCACACTCTGCTTAAAACAAGATTTGATTCTTGTACAATGGTAGCCTGCTTCTGTGACTGAGACAATAAACTATAGATAGTTGTACTGGAAAAAACACCTAAACCTGAGTGCTTCAAGGAAACCAGCTCATGATACATGTGGCATGTGTTCTGATGTGTATTTACACAGCCAACAGAAACCTCTAAGCACACCTACAACTCACTACTACAGCTATCTGAAATACTATTATGAGTATTTAGGGAAGCTGATGAGAGGCAGGCTCCCACACTGTATGGTACTCAGATAAACACAACCAAACACGATGCTTCCTCTGAATGTTTCTGTGAAAAAGACAGATGCAATCTTACTTTCCAGAGTAAAGAACATGAATGTCATCAGGTCTTGTTGCACGTGGCCCGACTGCATTCTCAGCCAAACAAAAAACAGCATGAAGATTGTCTTTAAAACCCTGTAACAAGAACAGGCGAGAAATGACTTCTGATTCACATCAAGCTAATTTGCTGTGACTGAAATCAATGAAGGATTATGACTTCTTGAAAGCATGTCACTAATTACATGGGAACTGTGTGAGGGATGTTCTATATGAAGAAGTTGAACCCAAGAGCTAGAGAATGCAAGCAGGTAACATCTAATACTTGTTTTAGAGTTCTTGCTGGAGGGTGAATGAAAGTATATATGCATGACAGACAAATGGAGAAGGGATCTAGAAAGCCCTTGTCAGTTAACAGTGATCAGTACAACCTTCTCTCAGTGACAAGGTATCGGAATTAAAACATCTGTTCTATGCAGAGTGCAAAAGTTTAGTCAAACCAAATTCCCTGGGAATAGTTTATTCATCTCTGAACAGCCAGCTCAAATAACATCTTCACACAACTTCAAAGCCCACCAAGCTCACCAGGAAACTTCCAGGCTTACCAAAAAACAACCCCCAGATCATAAACTCTAGTACCCCTGTATGAAAATCATCAGAGTACATCTCCAAAGATGCAATGTTTCATTCATCTGATTTTAAGACAGCTCTAAGATAAACCACAACCAACACGCCCAGACTGCGTAACTCCTTCATCTTTTCACAGAATTAAACAAAGGGTAGGAGTTGGAATGGAACTCCAGACATCATCCAGACCAATCCTCCTGCCAAAATCAGGATCACCTAGGGCAGATCACATAGGAACACATTCAGGTGAGTCTCTAAAAGAGATTCCACAACCTCTAGGCCGCCCTTCAGCATCCAAACTGGCACCACAAGTTGGGTACTTGCTAACAGCATCCATCCTTTCTTTTACATGGACAACCAAAAAATATTCATTGCCAAAACCAATGTGCTTTTTTGGGTGAGATGAGTGCTGTTTTGTTGGGTACTTTTAATCTATCATTCCTGCTGTGAGGCACACAGCATCTTCACATTCTTCTCCTCCAGCCTCCGGCTACATCCCATTCAGTCTTAGTTTAATCCCTCGATAAAAGCCTGTAGCTGAAGAAATCTGGATTTGCTGTATCAGCTAATGTCTGAAGTCTAAAGAGCAAAGACATAAATCAGAAGCTTTCAAAAGAACAGCAGCGTCTAGAAGCCACAACAGAACTGCAGTTTCTAATCCAGCCAGCGGCAAACAGCACTGCTGATGACACAATTTTCCACCTATGTACCTTTGCCCTTGCAGACTGCACAGGAACAATCCCACTCTACTCACAATCTCTCACAGGACTGCACTAAGTTTTCCTCCTCCAAGTAAAAGATGCGGTTAATTTACTATCAAAAAGCAAAAACCTGCTCCCAGCACCTTTTCCTGGTTTCCATTCTGCCTGTAGCTCTTCAAAAGCAAGATTCACCTTCTTAACATGTGGGATGATTTCAGAAATTGAAGTGAATGTTCTCCTCTCCCTTGTGTTGGAAAGCTCACAACAGCTGAAATGCATCTTTCTAGGAAAAGACACTTCATTTTGCTATCCAAATTCATGTTGTAAAACTGTTGGAACAGCAAGTGGGTAGATATTTTCTGATGATGGATAATAACCTCTGCCCCTCTTCCCACTGAGCTTTATATACAACACGTTTCCAACTTCAGTCTCTGTGACAAACCAGAGCTAATTTAAACCTCTCCCAGCGTTATGTTATTCTTAAGAGCATCTGAAAAAGGAAAAGTCTGGAAACAGTAATAACAATGCATTCATGTGAATACATTTTCTGCAGGGATTTCACTAACGCATCTTCTTATATGAGGTTTTAAAATTAAGCAGTGAGCTCACGCTTTTGTTTTTACATACAAAGGCACAAATTTCTGGAGAGGTATGAAATTCTGGTCCAAACTTATCATTGCCAGCTTACCCATTGTTACAAGAACTGTGTAAGAAATGACAGATCACTTATGTTCACACCTACTGCGAGTGTAAATACAACTTCTCTCATGCAGATAATTACACACAAAACTAGTCTGGAAGCAAGAACGGAATCACTCAGCAAATGCAGTGCGTGCACGGCTTTCCCAGACTCTCCTACAGCTCTCATCCCTGGCAAATGCATGAACTTACTTTCTCAAGAACTCGGTTATGGAAAGTCTTCTGCCCAAGATGCAGCTCACAAATCTGTTTTCAATTTTAAGTCTCTGCAGATAACTGTGAAGTTTACAAACTTTCCACAGGCTGCTAGGGGCCAAGGCACAGAGCTGAACTGTTGAGAAATAGGAACCTGGCACCAACTGTCCCCTGGACAAAGCTTCCATCAGAACCATGCATTAATTTAAAGCAGTTGATGTTCTTTTGAACTTTGGATACTCCTAGGAGGCAATAGCTGCTTTGTCAGCAAGACTGTTGCTGGATTTGTGGATAGGGCAGAGCTTTACTGGCAGCAGCCACTTCTGTTCTCCTGTCTATAATGTTAATGCACAACATGCAATTTTTTTAGTTCCTCATATTTCAATACTCGGCTTCTTCTCAACTCCCCTACTACTTTCTGACCACAGGAGCAAACCAACAAGCAGCTCCTGATGAGAAAAGAGCTGCCACTTCCCCAGTAAGTTAATATTAGAACTGCCACAGGATGTGGAATATGGACATATCACAGTCACTCATCCCCTGCTCTGTTAAGAGGACGACAGCTGCCCCAAATCCCACAGCTTAAACAGTATCAGCACTGGATAACTCAAGTGTGAATCTGATTCAAAGAACTAGAAACCACTCAGTCCACAGAACAAACCCTGAAATTCAAGAGAGAGACTCTTAAAAATAAAAATTAGCACTCCAGGAATTTCTCACAATTCTCAAGATCCCAGTATAGATTTGAGGTATTTTCCTGAAATAGCGGATCAAGATCACTAACAGCAGCGGTAGGTCAGAACCTCAGGATTAGACTGGCCCCATATCTGGGAATACATCCAAAGCCAGACTGCTTCTTGGCAAGTACTAGGATACATGATATCAATTAACACATTTTACTTACTTGCTTTACAGTGGCTTTGAAGGCACCCAAAATAGCAGCTGCTCCGCCACAGTCTCGTTTCATTCCAGGCATAGTAGTCTGTTCAAACAAAAATCATAGAATTTCTTTTTTCTTTCTTTAAAAGAGAATTTCACAGCAATGCCTGCTAAAACAAGTACTTCTTATGCTTCTGTAACTCTGGTCTTGACAGTACTCAGCCACAGCAGAAACACAGAACACATATCTGCTTACTGGTGGATCTTGCCTTGGAACTGGAAAACAGTAACTTCTGCTGCTAATTTGTTAGAAAGTGAATTTAAAAAAGGGGTGTTGATAATATTTGTACTGAGGCCAAGTCAAATTGGTTTCGAATCGATCTCCAAAGTCAGAAATTAAACATCTTTGTTTCTAGCTGTCTTCTAGCAGTGGGCAACACTTAAAAGGGTAAAACATCAGGTAGCTATTTAACTGCCCTGTAAAGTGCTCCTGAATCCTGTCTGGTCTTCTTCCAAGACAGTTTGTGTCCATATGGATGACAACAGATCAAGTGTTTACTCAGCTAAATATACCCTGGTTTCCTAAGGACATTAACTGAACTATTTCCCTCAGAAAATACCATAAAGACAGCAGAAGAACAAGTGTTTGCATACTTTTCCCTTAATGCTGAGTCCTCCAGTGTCATACACGATTCCTTTGCCCACCCATGCAATGGTCTGCGTAGCACCATCTGGAGTGTGACTGAGAACTGCTAGGGCTGGTGGATGCAGAGCTGCCTTGCCAACTCCATAGATACCTGGAAAACAAAGGATTAAATCTCTTGTGGGGAAGAATGGCTGTGGGGAACAATCTGTGGCTACTTGCTGCAAAACATCTTGGAATACTACAGGCAATAAAGCTATTTAAATGGTATGCAAATAAAACATTACAATGAACACTTCAAAACATTCCAATTAACCGCTGGGGGGGGAAAAAAGCTGAATTTTCAAACAATACATACCTCCAAAGCCTCTCTCTTTCAGCTCCTCATCTCGAATAACGGTAGGAGTAATCCCAAGATCCTTGCCAACTTTTTTGATTTCCTTAATCATTAAAAGAAAAAGCACATTTCCAGTCAGTCATCAGAAGGACACGTTTGTGTCTTTCCAAACATACGGGCACTCGCTTAAGGGTTTTCTGTGTCTTTTGCATTCATACACATGCAAACATTCACACTTCTGGGACTAGTGCTGATTTTCCAATGGCCTAATTCTACTGAGACATCCTCGACTTGCTATGGCATGAAATATGAATTTAACCTTTAAGCTCTGCCAATAAAAGAAATCTTAGAGGTAAAGGCCACTCTACTGAATCATGATGCAATAGGACAGGAATATTTTCATTTTTAACAGCTTTCCAGATTTGTATGATGAAACTCATTTGGAAACACGAGTCCTGTAACTTCAGGAACTTATCACTGTCAGGCTTAAGACAACACTAGCACTGGCAAAGAAGCCAGTCTCATGACCAATTCAAGAGCTCACATCTTCTGACTCCTGGTCCTTTATCCCATGCTGTACACTTTGCCTCTTTGCAACTCACCAAATTCTACGAAAAATAAAAGGTCAAAGAAACAGCCTCAGCATCCTTGGACGGGTTCTTTGATGTGCTTCCCACTGCTGACATCCAAGTTTCACTAAGAGATAGCAGCACTAGGTCTTTATTCCTGTAGTCTAGACTTACAATTAGTAACCCTTACTCATCAGGTTCATTACGTACCTCCAGGAAGTTATCTGTACTCATCTCATTGCATGGGGTGTCCACAATTCGAGCAGCCAGCCTAACTCCTTCTGCAGCACTTGCCAGGCACTATGAAAAGAAGTGAGGACACCTGAGAATTGTCCTTGGTTTGGCTGGTTTTCTACACAGCTTTGCTTTTAGTCCTGTGCAGCCTACACCAGAAGGGTGATACCTCTGGAGCACATTAATGCTCAAGTGCAACCCATCACAGGCAGTTATACAGCACTAAATAATGTCAATCAAGATAATTATTTCTTTTTGTATATGTTAAAGTTATTTTTCCCCCATTTCTAATTTCTAAGCAACTATGTTCTTTCCTGTGGTGAAGTGATACTGCAGAATCAGTAGCATTTTCCACTACCAAACAGAAACCAAAGCAGCAGTGTGAGTTGGAGGAAAGACAGGTAAGAGGAAGCCAGTTGAGGAAGTCACAATGAGCTTGATGGCAGATCAGGTTAGAAACCTGCTGAGATTATGTCACCTACATCTACAGGCATCCACTGAGTATGCATGCAGCAGATAGAGTGGCCAACTGCAATGGAAATTATTGCCACAGGACTTTCTATATGGCAGGTCCCTGAGGAATATTTCCTATTTGTGTAAAAGATGCGTGCACCTGCTTCTTTATTCCTGTGTGAAAACACACTGACTCTCCCGTGGGCCATGTAAAAACGTACCTAAGCTACACTAGACAGAACCAAAATGATTGAGAGAACCACAGAATATCTTTGGCTGGAAGAGACCTTTGAGGTCATCAAGTCCAACCTCTTACCCAGCACTGACAGGTCACCATTAAACTAGTCCCTAAGCACCGTGTTTAATTGTTGTTTAATTATCTCCAGGAATGGGGATGCCACCACTGCTCTAGGCAGCATGTTCCAATGTCCAGCAAACATCTCAGTGAAGAAATTCTTCCTAATGTACAGCCTGAACTTCCCCTAGTACAGACTGCAGCCTACTGCTTTACTACCAGGGAAATAAGGCTGTTCCCCTCCTTGCTCCAGCCTCCATTCAGGCAGGTGAAGAGATGATGAGGTCTCAGCCCCATTTTCTCCAGACTAAACAAACCCAGTCCTCTCAACAGCTCCTCACAGGACCTGTACTCCAGATTATTCACAAGCCTTGTAGCCCTTCTCTGGACATGCTCCAGCACCTCAATGGCCTCCTTGTAGTGAGGGGAACAGAACTGAACATTATTCAAGGTGCAGCCTCACCAGTGTGAGCATGCCCAGACAGCTTCCCTAAAGAAGGGCCCTCCTGGCAAAGAGGGCATTAAACACTAAGCTTCAGCTTTTAACTCCTGTGAATCCACAACTTGAAACAAAAAGACTAGGTGAAGAAAACTTTGTTCAAGCCTTCCAGTAGCCACACAACACAGAAGGCCACACACAGCAGATGTGTGAGTCAAGATGAATTTCAAAGGAATCTGGAGCGTTGGACAGTTTCTCTTGCTGACGTATCTGGAGTCTGGCTTGGCCAGACTGGCCTAAGGACTTTGTATCCAGCAGACTCATAAACCTTGGCTGCTCTGGAATGGTGCCCAATTCCCTACAATTACTTTTGATTGCTTTACTTCCCCTGAAGGGCCAAGGGCCTCCTCTGCAGCCAAGCTAGGTTTGGAGTGATTCACTGCTAGGGCCACACAGGTAAATGAGGTAACCACACGTGCTCTAACCCAAAGACTAAGTCCAAGGGAAACAACATCACTTCAAGAAACAAGCTGTGCCTGGTTTTGGCTTCCAAGGGAACCTAGATAGTGACAGGATTTTAAGGCTTTTAAACAGTATGACCAACCCTGCTAATTCTCACCATAGAATACCCTGGACAATGCAGTAGGGACAAATACAGCATCATGCTGAGCGAGAGGTTTAGCTAAAATAACATATTACATCCTAGCTCAGGCCTCTTTCAAGCTCTGCATTAGCTGTCTGGTGCTGCTTGAATTCCAGGGATGAAAACTTAGGTCAAAAGAAGGCAGTGGTAATTTTGGTAAGAGGAATACCAAGGCAGAACAAGAGGTAGAAATTATTTCAGCTTTGTTTTTTAGTTATAAATAGGTTTGGAATCTACTTTAGGAACTACTTTTGACCTAGTTATATTGTTTCTGATTTATGGCATGGAGAAATTGAGGAATCACTTTTTCCTGACATCACACCTTTCTGTATCACTTTCTTGAAAGCTGGTCTGGCATCATTTGTTGTGTAAGTATAAATGTTGACAGAGCTTTTAAGTTAGGATATTGAAAAGGAATGATGTAGCATGCTACAGATTACCTCTCTGTAACAGTCACATGCAAGGGGAACAGTCCGTGATGATCTGCTGTTGAAAGGTGACTCAGACATATTTAACTGTTACATACAGCTTATCTGCAAGCTGTATCCAGGGTTGTGTTTCCAGCTACAATTCCACTAGAAAAACTCAGCCAAGGGGTGTATCAGACAGAAATAGCAGAGGCCATATGCGATCCCAGAATAAGCAACTTTTAGTGACTTCACTGTGACAGTCACCTGCACATCCACATACAGATTTTGCCTGAGTAAAAGACAAGCCCACACACGAAAGGCAATTACAGGCTAAAAGTACACCATCTGCATCTGTGATAAATGTGATGAGACATGTGCTTTGTGCTATATGGTTTTTGTTTTCCACCCCGAAACCTAAATACCGAGTAACATCTTCAGCTTTTACTGCAGTAACTTGTTCAGTATTTCTACTCACAGGTGCTATGAACTGATCTGTCTCAAGGAACTCTCACCTAGGATAATTTATTACTTTAGATACAACACCTATGCAATACTTAGCCTGAGACAGATGTACTATGCACACAACAAATTGAAGATAAAAATTCCAATGTATTTCAGGGAACACTAGAAAAAAAACGGATGATGGAAACCCCCAAAATCTTACTTTAAGTGTCTCCACTTCTACTGGTCCATTGTTTTGTCCAACCAGGAAAAATTCTACTGTTACAGTTTTCTTCTCTGTGCGTCTGGATGCACTGGACCGATGTGTGAACAACGGGAAAGCCCTGGCCAACGCACAAGCTGAAGCGAAGACTTCAGACCGCTCACAGACCATCTGAAACACCAGCCAGAAGACAGAACATTAGGGGTTTGGAAGACTACATTTAAAATGATGTTACCTGTGATATTATTGAGGGAAAGAAGCAGGGGGAAGGGTGATGAGAAATAATTTGAGGTCTGGATCAAGACACATTTGTACATTGCGTTTTGCATGGACGGAGTGTTAGTGTGAACAGCAGCACAATAAACTGGTTCAGGTCATTTCCCACATGGAAATTAATCACACTTCTGGACTTGACTGTACGGAATTACGGCATCCTTGCAAGGGAACTGGACTGCTTTAATTATACTTGTGCACTTAACAGATTAGGAGAAAAACTGCATGGGAACCATCAATAAATCTCCAAACAAATGAAATAAAGAGAGAAATTACATGAGAATGTGGCAAGTATTAAAACCCAGAAACTTTTTAACGTGACATTTTTTCTGAGGTTCATTACAGAAACTACCAATGGAAAGCAGTTTTAGCTAAATATTTACAAAGTTAACTATAAGGGAAAAAATTCAATAGAGTTATTACTCTTGCAAGTAAGTCTTCCAAATGCAGAGTATAATTACATTTTGTTATTGACATTGACTATGTAAGTCTTCTAACAGACTAGAAATCTGAATTAATTTGGAGAAGCCATAGAAACAAAGAACAAACACAACAGGTGACCAAAGCTCTCCAACAGCTTGTCCCACAACGGACTCACCCTGGAGCATTATTCTGCACTAAGATTTTTAAAATTCAGTGAATGACACAAGCAAGTAACTTAAATGGGTTACACAATCCAAAGCCTGCGCATAGGCTATGTCAGGCTTCCAAAGTGTGTGCTAATGTCACAAATCCCAGTCTGGATAAGCCACTACCGGTTCCCTTCACATGTATGTTCCTATTTCAACATATTCCATATGTATCCAACCTTAATGACTTCCAATTGCTCGAGCATGCACAAACTATTACAGTTAGGTCTTAATTTACGTGTCAGTGCAAAACCTCTTATAAATGTTGGTATAACTGCAGCTGTCAAACCTGCCACCTCCAGTCTCCTTGGGTGTAGGTTAAATCCTGAAAAGTCAAGAAAATACTTGCCCAGACATTTCACCAGAAGCATTTTCAAACAGCCACTTACAACAATACATCTGTTGACACCTCCTGGAAGGCAATTTCTAACCAGGCGGGTGATGAACTGAGCTGCAGATGGACTATTGTGTCGGCTGACCCTGGAAGGCAAAGCGGCCACAGTGGCGTAATTTAGGTAGAGAGGACAGCTGTCTGTGGGGTTTGGATTCAGAGTGCTTAAAGCGGACTGCCATATCTGGAGAGAAAAGAAGAATTTAAAGACAAAGAACTTTCGTTCCATCTCATTCCTACTACATTTAGGCATTCGTTAATTACAGGCTTTCAGGTGTTGAAAACAAAGAAGCTGTGTGCCCACTTTTGAACGTGGTGACCTTTGCTGGGAACATCAGCAGGAAAAAATGCCAAACCTATTTATTAACCCAAATGCACTTGTGGTTACAAGCATCTCCTTTAATGAATTAAAACTGAAAAACCACACCGTTTCGTGCAAAGGCTGCATTGGAGTCATTTCAAATCGAGTCCCTTTTGCCAGTGACAAACAGATGCAGATATCTGCTAGTCCCGACTTACTGCTTCACACAGCAATTTAATTACAAACAAACAAAAAATACTGCTGTGGGAATTCCAGCAAAACCACCCCCACCCCCCATTTAGCGACCCAAAAGCCGCGATGCAAACTGACTACCACTTTACCAGAAGCCATTGACACCCTCTAAGTCCCCAGGCCCGCACGTTACCGCGGAGCCCCCGGGACACCCCCGGAGAGGACAGCGAGGGCGGGACCGTGGTGCGGACGAGGCCGTGGTGACCCCTGCCGCCAGCAACAGGCTCCGGCCTCCAGCCCGAGCAGGGACCGGCTTATTCCCCGTTACTTCTGCGCCAAGGGCCACTCAGATGGCGGGTGGTAAATAACGCACCCCCCGGCCCTGGAGCTCAAGGCCGCCCCCAGCCAGCTGCAGGCCCCATCGTTGCGGAGCAGCCACAGGCCGGGCCCGCCCCCGCCGAACCATGAGGCCGATTTGGGCCGGGCGAGGAGGCGCGGCCTCGGGGGGGGGGCATCAAGGGCGCCCTAGGCAGGGAGACGCTGCTGGGACTGCCCAGGCATAGGGGCTTTTGGGGGACGGGGACCCCGCGCTCCGCCGCGGCCCGGCCTCACCTCCTCGGTGACCCGCGGCTGCAGCTTTCCCCGCAGCTGAGCCCAGGGCAGGCGGTGCAGGTTGTGCAGCTGCCCCAGCACGAGCAGAGGGCGGCTCTGCGGGTCCGCCTCGCCGGCGCTGGCCTGGAACTCCAGCTGCACGTTCGCCATCTTCCTGCCCCGGCACGGCCCTTCCGCACGGCTCCGCCCCGGCACCGGCTCCGCGGGGCGGGGAAACGCGGCGGGGCGGGAACTGGGGCGAACGGTCCTCGGCGGCGGCTCTGACCGCGGGCAGGGCGAGAGGGTGGGGTGCGAGGTCAGCGGTAACCCGTGCCTCTCAGCACCAGGAAGGTCTTCCCTGTTAAGCCCTTCCAATGATGGGGACTCCATCACTGCCCACCCAGCCTGTGCCAGGGCTGGTCAGCCCTTCTGAGGAAGAAATGTTTCCTGCTGGCCAACCTAAACCTCCCCTGGCACAACTTAAGGCCGTTTCCTCTCTTTCTGCCCCTCCTTGGGAGAAAGGACCAAACACCATCGCCCTCCAACCTCCTTTCAGGGAGTCGTAGAGATCTAGATGGTCTCCCCTGAGCCTCCTTTTTTCCAGGCTGAACACGCCCGGTTCACTCACCTGCTCATCACACTTGTGCTCCAGAGTCTACCCCACTTTTGTTGCCACTCTAGCGCTCAACTGCCTCCTTGGAGAGAGGGGCCCAGAACTGAATCCAGGATTTGAGGAGCCGAAGCCCAGTCAGTGCAGACTGGCTGCACTGTTGCTGACTGAAGGCAGGCCGCTGTTGGCCACAGGTTATAGAAGACAACGGAAAAAAGCCCGTGGTGACACTGCTGGGCAGTGGGAGATGCCCCATGTGCCACTGCACACAAATGCATTCCGAGTTTTCAGAGAGGGAAAGTTGGTACTCATTCAGGACCTCCTTGTCAACTCATGGGCAATTATATTTCCCACCTGTAACACAATTTTAGGATGGATAGCATTCATTTTGAAAGTGTGGAGTTATAGGGATAAAAATGGACAAAATAAAATTCCTCTTGAAGTTAATTATTGGCTGAAACAGACAACTGAGAAATACTCTAGAAACAGATGAAGAAGCCAGAACAGGATCTAAGATGCAGGAGGGGATTCACTAAACAGAAGCAGTGTTTTCCAAGTGGCAGCTTTAATAGTAAATGTGTTTGGTTTAAATATAATAGGGCATTTTATCTCCTCTTGTTATATTTGCAAAGTATGTCCTATTAGCAATAGGTCACCAGGGAACTCTGCACCTCAGAACATGTAAACATAAGAAAGCCAGCTCACTTCCAGTGACACTGGAAAAGTGAATGCTGATCCATAGAATGGAAATACATCTTAAAAGGAAAAATAACATTAGGTCAAGTTCCAGAAAAAAGTCCCTTCAAGTAAGGTCTTAGTTGGTGTCTGAAGGGACATTATGGAAACTTTATTTTCTGATACATTTAAAATTACCCTGAATAAACAATCCAGGAAAAAATGCTAGAGGGATCCGTTGTGTACCCTCACACACTGCACAGGACAGCTGAATAAACAAGCTCAACTCCAACTTTCAAGAGCCTCTTTGCTGAGCCTCAGAACATAAACTGTTTATGTATTGTTTCAATACATAGGGACAGTGTGGGATATATGGACAACAGCAACACACAGGGATTAATTACTTCAGGAATGAGACATTCCAAAGGTGGCAGCAGACAGCAAGCTCCAAATCACTGAGTACAAACTCTACTCTTCTGCTACTGCACGGACACTAGTGCTGCACTGTCTCCAAAGCGGTGTTATCTGAAGAGTCACCAAAGTAGTAGGAAATACTCAGCTAATCCTTGATCCTTCCTTCATTGAAGTGAAGGACAGGAACTTCCTACTCCAGGTAGTAAGTGACTAAGAAAAATCTGTTCTATCTACCGGTCAGAAACTTCCTACACACAGTGCACTAAGGGAACTGCAAACATTTCTACTCCTGTGAGAAACAGTGGAAGCTGCGGCAGTGGATCAGTCTTCCATGACCACTGCAAATACTCATCTTCTACAAGCATTTATGGAATTCATCAATTAAAACACTCTTACTTAATTCACCACAGTTAACATGCAAAATCAGAACATAGTCACTGTTTTAGTGAATTTTAGCAAGGAGAGCTGCTGGGTTTGGAGGTTGTTTAGAGAGTTATTTAGTTTGGGATTTTTTTGATAGTAAATATAAATCATTTTCCAACAAAATGAGCTTCACTGTCAATTACAGAACAACTTACATTTTGCAAAGCTGGACTAAAAGTTTCCAAGGATTTAATCGATGAAGGCAAGACTCCTTTGTGTTTCATAAAAGCAAACCTTCAATCAATACGTTCTGGGCACAGCAGTGAACACTGCATTAATTACACTCACTCAAATTTCCAGCACATTCCAAAAAAAAAAAAAATCACCCAAGCAAGCAAATTCTTACATTTTACTCTTCTGTTTCCAGAGAAGACTCTCACTAGAAATAAACTTGATATTAACAATGCTTTTTGTATTGTCATTTCCATGATTAGACTGAACTGTTAACAACAGCAGCAGCAGCAGCTCAGTTTTGCACACTTGGATGCATTTTAGTGGAAAAATCCCCTAAAGCCATCTGTACAGAGGTTATTCCCACCAGGTGAGGAGCCATGGGAGATACTCTATCAACACTGTTCTATTCCTTTGCAAGGAAGCAGAGGTTCAGTACAAGCCAAAAAGAATAATCCAGCAGCCATGACAAGGCCCAGATCCGCAGAACTCTGTACCAGCTTCCACTGCAGCAGCACAGACGATTACAGAGCTGGACAGAAGCACAGTCAGTTGGTTCAGGCAGCTCTTTGTAACATCTGAGTAGACAGCAGCCAAGTTACTCCTCAGTAGCAGTGACTTTTTTGGGATTGCATTGCCCAGTGGCACAGACAGGACTCCTGTAAGATGCCATATCAGGACACTCTTAGAAAGCACAGCTTGAGTTTGCTTGAGCTGCTGATAGTGAGACAATGATTTAGAAGCCTGTTGTGTGTTTTTTCTCCTCAATATAATCAACTACAGGAAATACCATCCCAAGTTCCATAGAGCAGTTGACATCTGACTTTAACCTCTTGTCCAATGCACAAGAAAATGCACTTCATTTTACAGTACTTGCTTAGAAAACCTGTAGCCAGTTACTGCAGTGAAGATAGGTAATTCATGGGAAATAACGCTTGACAATGCAGGTTACATTGCTTTTTATTCCCTTTCCAAGGTATTTCATATCACTGCTGCTGTCATTTAATGATGAAGAATACAGAGGCACATTAACATCACAAGTACATTTCACCTTATACCTTTTTTTTAAAAGAAAGAATAATTGTCAATGAGATTGGAACTGTTTTATTCCTTCTTTGAATTTATTAGCCATGATAAAATGCCAAAAGCGCCGGTCAAGACAGAAATAAATAACACAACCTCATGGTAGAAAGTAGCAAATACAGTCTATTAAATTATAGCGATATGCTGCTTCACACCAACCGATGCAGAGAGCACACTAGGGAGACAGTAGTTTTACCCACGATCATTGAAAAGATCTATTGCCAAAACAGGGCAGCTGCACACCCCACCATCATCCTTTCTTCTACCAATTCACTTTGCAAGTTTATTCAAGGGTTTGAACAGGCAGTTTTGGAAGTTCAACATCCCCTTTGCCTAGAGGTAACACGAGTGGTACAAAGCTTTTCACAGAAAGCCCCAGGAAAAGCCAAGGCTTTCACACCTTTGTAGCCTTTGCTTTCAGGTCCATTTCAGCACCAAGTCAGTTTAAAGCCACATCTTAAATCTTCTTTAGTACACAGTAAAGATAAACTCAGGGCAGGCAACATATGCAATATTAATACAGTGTTACAAAACTGCACTTCGGGGGCTTTGAGCAGAGCATCTCTGCACGTTTGTGGGGAGCACTGGGTCAGCAAATGAAGGAAGCTACAGTCCCTTTGGGGAAAAAAAAATCTGTACAGAAAAGCTGTGTTAAAAATATTAAGGCAAGGCCTCTACAATTGCAAACCACTTCAGGTCTGAATTAAATCATGAGTATCCTATTAGCTAAATGTTGCCCTAATTTCTCTTTTACAGCCTACAGCAAAATTTTCCACTGAAAAAAATAGTGAAAACAACGCACCAATTTCTCTGCTGAAGGCTTAGAAACATGTCACTTGCATGACATCTCTCCCGGTGAGAATAAACACACCCTCTTCCAGGCAGGCATTGCAAAGAAGTAATCTTCTGTTGGAAATGGATGCAGTGTAGAGTGTAGTGAAATCACAAAAAATACACAATGTAGAGTGTAGTGAACTACACAAAAAACATAGCACGTAAGGACAGATGCAGTGTAAGATAAAGTAGCTTATACAACTAAAGAATGAAACATCTGAGAGCCGCTGTAGTAGGTCAGAGGGATTAGAAAGCCAAAAGGAGAATCTCCAGAAAGCCAAAAGGAGTATCTCTGTTGTTGAGGTTTAATTTGCCACTGGTTTAGTGCAATGTCTGTTCTTTAAAGAAACTGTACATGAAAAAAAAACAAGGCTCATTCCCATGATTACTCAAACTTAGAAAATGTTTTAATTAACTAAATGTGTTAAATTATGCCAGTGATTAAATCTAGTTATTTACAAGATCAAGTACTGCTCTGATTCTTAGTAATGATGCAGTATCTAAATTAAGATCACAGGGGTTGGATTACTGCTTACTAAAAGCTTTCTTCTTTAGCTGCCTGTCCAGTTCTTTGGAGTTTTTTGGAAGAAAGGAGCTGAATTCAATCTAGATCATTTTTAATTACCTAGTCCCATGACTCAGTAACCATTTAAACATGGTTTAAATTTGAAACCTGTAACAATTGTGACATAAAAGTACAGAAGACACTACATTTTTGTTCCGAGTTACACACTAATTACCCTACTCACTGGTAAAACCTCAATTCTGTAATTATTTTTAAGTACTGTTTCCAAAAACCTATGCATAGAGAGTCTTTTTTTTTTTGTGGGAGAGCATCACATTTCCCAACATTTTCCATACAATCCTTACAGACACCTCACAGATCACCAAACTTGTACTTCGAGGAATTCTATAGAAACATTGCAAAGACTTTGCACCACAAGGACTTAGATATTCAAAAGCAGCTTTCTGGAGTGCAGGTCCATCCATTCACATTGGGAAAAAGAGTTCACATAAACTCAATAATGAGAAGATGAAGTAAAACCTAGTGTGACTTTACACTAATAAGAACAACAATAAGGACAATTACTATAACAAACAAAATTAAAATAACAAGCATCTTCCGATTCTTCTTTTGATATTGCTCTGCCTATAGAAACAGAAAAGAGAGAGTTACTACTTAGATTTTGCAAAGCTACTGAGTACATGCTCTTGTTTAGTATAAAGGAAGCACGAGTATCTCAAAACTGGTCTTTGGCAACTTGAGATTTCATACACTCTGTATTGCAACTCCCACAGAATAACTCTGGTCTGCACCATAGACTTCAGCCGAGTCACACTTATCCCTATTAAATAGCACACTCTGTGAAGAACACCACATCCTCACATCAAACAAGCAATTTTTACTACGACTTCTTTCCAGCCATCCTTGAAAAGGCCCTATGCCTCCACATGAGCTCTTTTTCCCAGGGGCATTAAAAGGAGGCATTGTGGAGAAAACTCTCCAAAAGCCAAATGAAAGTCTTCTAACTGAAGCTAACCAAAACAGAACTTGCATTTAATTTTTTTTCAATTACTAAGTCTTCACAATTTAAAGGGAAAATTGTACTAATTCTTTTCTTTACAATCTCTGAAAGTAATTATTTATGATCAGATTTGCTCAAGAGCACTTTTTCACCTGCTGTGTAAGATACAACCTCTGTGACTACTCCCTTAACAAGGTTTTCGATATCAGAGACTGACAAAAATCAAACCTGGTTCAAATTGTCATGTGAAGCAGGAATTAATAACTAGTGATTCACACCACCAGATTCTGCAGTGAATTAATGCTGTTTCTGTGAAAGGGCTCTCTCATTGGTTTGGGAGAATTATGCCAATTAAAACATAAAAAAAAATGTACATCATAAATATTAAATCAGATTAGAGCTACCAACAGCACCAGAAGTAGCCAAGTAATCTGGGTTTGATTTTACTATTCAGATCTACGTGCATCTCTTCCATAACGGGTGAAAAATTCCTATGTTGAAAGCAGGTACATGCTGCACCAAAACCCACATTCTACTCAGCAGTGCAAACGGGGACTTGATGACAATTCATTAACTAGGCCTAGACTACAAATCACATTGGTTCCAACAGACTAATTTCTTTCCATTTGTTTGTGCAAACTGTTTGAAATTCCTTGAAGCCTGTTTCACCAAAGACCAATACCTTAGTGATCTCATATTTATTTTTATGTAGAACAAGAAAAAAGCCTGTATTAGATTTCTCTTGCTTTTCCTCAAATACAGCTTTTTTTTTTTTGCTGTTCACATATTAGAAATCAACCACATCATGAAGAAGTTGAATGTGTAGCAGTAAGGTCCATGTTTCCAAAACAGAATGCTTTACTTTAAAGGCTTTTGCGTACTTCTCTCATTCTCCTTTATTTTCAACAATGGGAGGACTGAACTGAGCTGACAAGTCAGAACCTAGCTTAAAATCAAAACAAAACAACCACTAAAACAAAACAACCACAAAACTCTGTGTTCTGCTGCCAATTCAGACTTTTCAGATGTTCACAGTCAAAATTTCACATTAGAAGCAGAAGGTTGGACCTGATTTGTAAAAAGTGTAAGAAGGTAAGAGACAACATCAGAAATTATTCTTGCTGCTCACACTATTGAGGTAATGTCTTCAAAATAACTTAAATCCATATGGTGGTACCCAATAACCAGTCCTACTTCACAAGCACTGGGCTCTCCAAACAGAAAAGGAATTGCAGATAGGTCCCAGCAGGTGAGCAATATAAAGATAAAAGCACATTGCTTGGCTGCCCAGAAAGTTACATAAGAAATTAACACTAGGCATCAAGCATGGCATTAACGGAAGTTACATGATGAGTTCATACTGGAGTACAGCTGCACATTTTATACCGTACAGCAATGATTTCTGAAAGGGATGATGTCCAGTTGAAAAATGACTGTGCAACTTAATGGCTATTAAATTATAAAAAGTTATTAGATATGCAAAGCAGCTTAAGTATTCTGTCCCCTTACCTTATGTAGTTGTTTTAGACCCTCCTCAGTTTTCATACATGATTGTTCAACGTTGTAGTCAATTCTATCTAGAACTGTTCCCTAAATTAAACAGAGAGAATGAGCACCAAATGGAACCTAAATTAATTTCATAAAGCAATAATGATCAACTCTCAGAAAACAGCCCATGAGCTATGCAAACTCTGAACTTACACAGAGTAACTAATTGGGACTTCATTGAAGAACCTCCTTGCCTGGTGCCTAACTAGCAGCTCAGTCACCATCTCACATCACCTGTTTTAACAATCACCTGACTTGTAGATCATAGAAATATAAGAACAGTTTGGTTTGGAGAGAGGGCTTTCAACACTCATCTAGACCAACCCCCCCTGCATGTGAAGGGACATCTTCAGAACCCTGTCCAATCTGACCTGGAATGTTTCCAAGGATGAGGCATCTGCCATCTCTCCAGGCAATCTGTGCCAGGGTTTATTCCTCATCTGTAGCCTACATCTCCCCTCTTTTAATTTAAAACCATCAACCCTTGTCCTGTTGCAACAGGTCTTGCTAAAAAGACTGTCCTGTTTTTCTTACAAGCCTCCTTTTTAAGTACTGGAAGGCTGCAATAAGGTCTCCCTGTTCAGGTTTCTTTAGTCAACATGTTTAGGTTAAACAGACTCTGTAGAAGAAATAACAAAGAGAATTTGGATATGTTATTTTCAGTCTAACACTCCTAACCATTTTTATTCATTTGTTTTCATTAACTCATCTTGCAGCAGATTTCAACCAGAGGAAACCTTAGTCTGAAGGGGAAAGGTAAAAAAAGCAAGAAGCACACAAAAATGGGATTGTTACCATAGAGGTGAAATCTCCTATTTGCTACTAACACTGTGATGTCAGTTTACCTGTTCTACAATCATCGCTCCCAGGTCCCTAAATATTTCGTTGAGATCGGAGATGGACTGTACAATCTGACGAATTTCTCGTTCCCGCTCTTCTACCATTAATGTGTTTTGCTCGACCAATGCTAGCTGGTCATCTGTAAAACCCTGTTGAAATAAAAGATGTAGATGTTAAGTAACGTTAGCAGTATCATCTTTGTAATTATTTCCAGTGGTTTTATAACATTTCATAATGCAGCAGTCATTCTGACATTTCATAAGTAGAAAAGTATCTAAGAAAAAACTACTCTATTTTTAAAAACTCCAGAGTTTCAGGGTCACTAAAATAACTTGGACAGAATTGGAGCAGAGAAAGAGTGCATTTTGCATCCTGCCCAAACACACAACGACTTTATAAAATGAGATCTGCTCAAAACCTACCCTTTAATTTGGGTACCAAGCCAATGCATGCATGTGTCTAGTTGTTATGAAGTATCTACTGATTGATCTGCATTACAGAAAGTCCCACAGTACCAACATGTAAAGGCACGTTTCTTTTAAACTAGAGACACCTGACTGTTCTAAAGCCATTTGCAACCCTACACTATCCCTTTCCCAATCACTCTCATTTAAGAGATAAGTGAAAATGCTCTCCTATCCAGACAATCTGAAAAGCTGCCTTAACGTTCTCAGTAAGTTTTCAGTCGAGCATTAAGCACTGCAGTTGAGAATTCTGCATCAGCGTTACACAGGACACAACAGATACCACCATCACTCAGAAATGCATAACCCCCAAAGTCCACAACAAAGTAAAACAAAGAAGTGAGTCTGGTAAAGCTCTACAAAATAACTACAGAAACAAACGGTTACACCATTACTCACAACAGTCTGTGGCACTGCAAATCTTCAGTTGCACTTTGGGTGCCACCTTCCACTCAAAACTCCAAATCATACAATTTTCTAACAAGTACTCTTGCTGATGGCCAGAAGGGTGGTGTAACAAAGCACAGCAACGTATTCACAGACCTTCTAGTCCCTGTCACATGTGTAAGATGAATTCAGTAGTCAAACTGAATAGTAGTCAAACTGAGTTTCCTCACATGGCAACACTAAGGCACAATCATCTCATTATTGCGGAGCAATACTAATTAGGAAAATGCACCACAACCCTGCAGAAACAGTTGCTGTGCAGCTTGATGCACACAGCATATTGTTGTGAGATTTTCATAGCAAAATTAAAGGTATATTAAAAAGTGTCTTGGTATTGAGGTTGCATAATGATAACTCACTCTATCGTAAAGTGTATCATCCTCCCCGTGACCCATCAGTGGGACTGACGTGTCAAAGAAGTGTTTGGATCTTTCTTCTCTATTCTTCATGCCTGTAAAAGACAAACTATGTTTGAGCCTAATATTTATGCACACTAAAATCAGGGTAGGGTCTGAAACACCACACAGAAAAGCGTAAGAAAGAAAAACTGGCTAAAAAATTACACAGCAGTATCTAAAATTTAGTTGTCACCCAGGCTTACTGTTTAACAAAGCACAACAAATTCAATCAGGCTTGCAAGACTCTGACTTAAGTCATTAAGTGTTTTCTATGATTATGTTCCATGAGGTTGAAAAAATGAGTTATTACCCTTAAAGGGTGATCACTCCAGGCTGATTTCTAATGAATTATCCTAAGAACATCCTTTGTCTGAATGGTGATCTTAAATTCCACCTGTACCACTTACAGCATGGAAGGAAGAAATGGCAGTATTAAATTTCAGGATAAAATCTTTGTGAGTTTCTTCCAAGATTTAAATATTCTTAGTTAGCTGAACACAGAATCACACACAGTTTTAGAATTTTAAATAGAGGATAATCCACTCCCTATCTGTTTACAGATGCAGAATTCTTATCTATTACAGTCTACTTTTTTAAGTTTTATCTATCAAAGAGTCAACAGCAAGTAACGTGTCTGCCTCACCAGTGTGACAGCAGTAGCTTTGCAGACGATTTGAGAAGCAGTGATGCATTAAAAACATGGACAGACAAAATACACTCGTTTTGTTCATATATGTAACTATGATATTTCTCCTTTAGGAAGATGAAAGAGAGGTAAAATAAAACAATTTAAACATGAACCATGAATCAGAAATGCCCAAATTCTAAACTCCACTCTAATAACTTCTTGCAGCCTTGTGTGCGTCATTTAACCCTTCTGTACTTCATTTTTCCCCGCCAAGAAAATAAGTATTCCTTAATGAGAGGTTACCACACAAGGTGCCATGTACTACCATGTCTCTTATGCTTACGTTTGAGATAGTCAGACTGTGCATGCCTGAAGTTGGTGGATAGGTCCTGAAGGGACTGTGCTAAGGAAGACACTACATTCCTGAGAACTCGTGCTTCTTGTTCTGTACAACTACGTGATCTGCTCTGCAAGACCTGGACTGCTCTCTGACATCTGTGAAATAACTGAGAAAACAAATCCATTAGTATAAAGCATACAGCAACACACACCAGCACATTGCACAAGTTACAAATGGGAGCTAGTATTTTGATTTCTAAATTTTTAAAAATTAATTTCTTATTGCCCAGAACAGTGTTTTAAAAGATAGGGAAGTAGAACATAAATGGACAAATGACTTAAAAGTAAGAGGGCAGCAGAGTACGACAAGTACTTCTGACCAAATACGTTTACTTCATTGTAACTGCTTAGACCAAACACTTTACAGTCTGTAAATTTGTGTTTCCTGAGATATCTGTATCTGGGATTGGATTAAACCTCACAATCCTATTCCAAGAAGAAAAGCAAACAGGTAAGCAAAAGAACAGGAAGGTTAAGTGATTCATTGAGAGGTTCACCGAGACAGTGCTGTACCAAACACAGAGCCCAGGCTCACGCTTGTAATGACTACAAAATAAATGCCACTGCCTCATCATGATGCATTTACAGCTACATCTAGGTTTAGAATTGAAAGCAGTCTGTACCTGTGTGATCTCTTGGGTTGTTATTTCTATTGCCCGTTCTTCATCACTGCTATCATCCAGTGTTGGTCTGTTCAGATGTTTATCGTGAAGACTGGCTAATTCTTTCATCTTCTGTTTAACCCTGGCGATATCATACTGAATCTAAACCAGAAAACCCAGAGATGAAGGAAGTGACTAATGTTTCACAGGAAAGGTTTTTGACAAATGCTAGGCAAAAATCATTTAAAGCAATCTATGTAACAACAAAAAACAGAGAGACCATTACAAAACCTAACACAAAAAGCTAACTGAATACTCTCATATGCTTGGAGTTTCCTACTTTTTAAATCTACTCTCATTAATCTTGGGCAAGATTTTCTGCTTTCAAACATGTCAAAATAATACGATAATTGAAGTCAGAATAATATTACATGACATATATATGGTATATATAATCCAATATGTAACATACTAATCATATCATTATAAAATCCAATGGTGTTAATTTGGAAAACACACATTTTAATCTTTCTTCTACTAACAACTATCATAAAACTTGCAGCATTGAGACTGGAACTGACAATACTAATAAATCCCAATAAGAGAAATCAAACTCTGTGGCCAGTTTGCCACACAACTTACTTCATCTGCTCCATCAACCCATTTGGGAGGTAAGCGTTTTGTTACTCCAATTGCTGCTTCAGGATCTAAACTAATTCCTGATACGAGTGCCATACGATCATCAGCAAGCTACAGAAAATAAGAGAAGAGTGCGAATTAATTTTAGCCAAATTAGACTCTAGAGCATCCAGCAAAAGTACACATAAGCCCTCTCATAAAAATTAACCTAAAAAAATATGTTGGCATATGACACAGGTACAAGCAAGCTCCACATGTCCTGGTTTGTTCCCACATGCTAATGACCTACATGTTCCCACCTCCTATAGGATCTGAAAGAGGAAAGTTACTCAGAATACATTCTTAGGAGATTTTCAAGGAGAAAACATGGTTCAGCAGTGAGAATTCAAGTAATTGTCCTGTTGGTACATTCTGGATCAGTCAATGCTACCCATACCACGGTATGGTATGGTAGGGACAGATCAGGTTCAGGACCTTATAAAGCACCTGAAGGTTCACACGTCCGTGGGACCTGATGAGACACACTCATGGGTTCTGAGGCAACTGATTGATAAAGTTTCTAGACAATTATCCATCACATTTGAGAAAACATGGCAATACAGTGAAGTTCCTGCTGACTGGAAAGGGGAAACATAATCTCCATTTTTTAAAGAAGGAAAAAAGATGAACCAGGGAACTACAGGCACTCAGTCTCACTTCTGTGCCTGGCAAGACCATGGAATCTATTCTGAGGCACATGGGAAACAATGAGGCAACTGGTGACAGCCAACACAGCTTGACTAGGGCAGATGGTGTCTGGCAGATCTGGTGGCCTTCTACAACAGGTTACAGCATTGGTGGATAAGGGCAGAGCAACTAAGTCACTTGTGCAAGACATCTGACATCATCCTGCATGACACCCTTGTCTCTATATTAGAGAGACATGGATGTGACAGATGGACCACTTGGTGGATAAGGAATTGGCTGGTCAGCTGAACTCAAAGAGCTCTGACCAACGGCTCAATGTCTTGGTGACATTGAGCTTATTGAGATCAGTTATGAGTGAGGTTCCTCAGGGGTCTGGTTTGGGTCTGATGCTGTTAAACTTCTTTGTTTGTGACACAGTCAGTGGCACTAAGTGCCCCCTCAATTGCTAAACTATTTGCTCAAGAGAAATCAAAAGGTGTAAGACAAAAACAGCCAATGCAGTGTGCAACCCACACTTCCCAATAGCACAATGATATGTTTGCTGCTTCAGCTGTATGGACCACAACAAAGCAACTTGAAAGATGAGCAGAGTAATTCTCAAAAAAATTCCAGCCTCTCAGAGAATAAATATGACACTGTGCCAGCCAGCTTATACACTGCTTTCCACAGATCCACAGGAGGGCTGGAGATGTTGAAGTAGAAGAAACATTTTATCACAATTAAAAGTCATAGTTTGACTGAGGGGCACCAAATCAGGGGTGTGTATAATTAGAGACTGATGCACACTGACATACAGCAGCACAGATGTAGTTGCAGAAGGGTATGAGATATTGTTAAGATATTAGTTTGGGGATTAGAATTGGTAAGGTTGAAACACTAAAAGTTTTATGAAAAATGTAAGTAACTAATTCAAATTTGTTTTAGAGTCACAAAATGACAGTGATAAATCTATCAGTCTTATTTTTTAAATAATACTTTTAGATGGATTTTGAATAATTTCAATCTCAAGAAAGCTCAAAATATGATAACCATGACAGAAGTAAAACATAACCTGCAAGGTGTTTGCTTTGTTTTGGTTAAAGATTGGTTTGGCAGAAACCACAAGCCACATCCTGGTATTCAATATACAGATATAGATGTATTTATCTACTTTGATATCAAAACATGCTGTCTCACCCTCAATAAGAATTCTTGGTTAAGGATAGAATTAATGCTACTGACCTTTAAACAGATCAGATTTTTCTTGGTGGGATTTAGAAACTGACGTACATAGACTCTGTGCTATAGCACGGGTACAGAGAAAATGATTTCTGTGTTGGCACAGTGCTGGCTGAGATGTCCACAGGCAGTACGATACCCCTGTTCCTGGTGATTTTCAAGACTTGGCTAAACAAAGTCCCTAATTAGACTGACCGTATAGAGATTACTAAGAGTCCTGTTTTGAGCAGAAGCTTGAACTAGATCTTCAGAGATTCCTTCCAACAAGCATGGCACCCTAAGGGTGAGTGTAGGAAGACAGAGCAACATGTAGCACTGGGACCACAGATGTTTCCACTCACCTCCCTCCTCAGAGGAAGGCAGGGGAAGGGATGGATTTGGTAAACAAGTTGTCAACTGAACTGAGCTTTGTTATTTCCTTTACTGGGGACAAAAAGAGGTGGGATCATCACAGTACCATTTGAAAAATACCTAGTTACTTCACTATTCATTCTTGGGAGAAAGATTCTTTACAAAAACCTTATTTATAGTTCCTCACAGTTTCTAATTTTGCTGTATCAGGCCTGGAAACTTTTGTAATTCCCCATCATCTCCCCTTTCAAAAAAAAAAAAAAAACAACCCTTCCTTCCTGAACAACTCCTTCCTGAAAGCCTGCTTTTTTATCCCTCTCCTTATTTCCTGACCAATAAAGTTTGTACGATGCCTAGTGCGAAAAGTAGTTAATTGTACAAAACCACTATGTCCTATGTAGGGACAAGGTTTAGCAATGGGCTTGGTATAGTCAGGCTAATGGTTGTACCTGATGATCTTAAAGGTCTCTTCCAACCTAAATGTTTCTATAATTCTATATGTATTCAATGAGCCTGGCTAGTTTAGACATGTTTCCACATGACAAAACGCTTGTCTTCTCTACACAGCCTTCTTGTGCTGCATAGACACCTCATCCTATAAAATGAAATTAAATAAATTAGCAGAATAAAGAAAGGAACATATTAGCCCAATGTATGCTTGATGGGTCACGGCAGAATAAAACGTGAGAAACAATACCTCATCCAGCTCCTGAAGTGATTTGTGGATCCCATCAGCCCCATCCAGTTAGAGACAGCAAAAGGTAAAAGGGAAAAAAAAAGACATAGGACAGATACAGGGTATGGTCATTTGAGAAAATACTCAATTTTTAAGCATGACTGTTTACCAAGAACAAAACACAATAGCTTTTGAAACAGGACTACTCAATAAACACACCACAATATTACACTTTTAAAGTCAGCATTTTGCTTGATACACAATTTTTTCCAGTTGCTCGGTAAACAGAAAGACCATCAGAGAACAAGTGAAGAGCTTGGTTTGTTTTCCAAAGTAACTACACAGTGAAGTTTCTAGTTACTAAAAATTCAGGTAGAAAAACTGTAGCAGAATATATTGAAAAGTTACAGCAAGGGCAACATTCCACATCCACCAGTGAGTTAGAAGCTTTGATTCTGATCGGAGGATGCATGTACAAGCATTTGTAAGACATTTCTTCAACAAGCACTCCAGTTATCACAGGATAAAACAGATGGCAAAAGACAAAAAACAAAAGCAAAAGTAGGACACACTTGTTTAGGTACACACTTCCATCATGCTCTTGTTTCAGGTAACATTAACCCTACAAGCCGCTAAAAAAGTACAAAAAGCAACATATCTGCACCTTCCCTATTCATCGATCGTTGGACTGTAGAGGGTATAGACGGACAAAAGTCTTTTTCATTGAAAGATTAATAAAGCAAACAAGCAGGACAGAATATTTGTGGTTTAACTAAGCAGCAAGCTTCAACTAATGATGTCTTTTATCCTACACCAAGCTTTTCAAAGAAGACTATACTTGTTACTACTTTGATTATCTGGCTTTAAGGAGTGGTTCACTGGCCACCTGAGAATGCATCCACCAGGACAGAATGCAGTTTTTTGACAGAGACTCTCACAAGAAAGGGTTTCTTGAGGAGAAGCTTGAGGACCTCCTGGAGAGCAGACTAAGGGGAAGCCAAAGTACTATGAGGCAGAATGTGCAACACTGTCCTGCTGGCACTCAGCAGCTCTACTCTGAGTATACTACCCAAAAGAAAAGGTATTTGTCTGCAATGGGCACTGAGCAACATGAAAGGTGAACAGCTCACATGGTGTGTGAAGATGCACACTTCTGGCTAAACTAGCACACTTGTAGGAAGTGACTACAGAACTCTCAGCTATCCACCAAGATCAGGATTGAACCATTGAGTAACTTCACTGCACAAAAGCAGTAATTTGCAGTCACTGTTAGCTGTGATTGCATCTGAATGAGCATCCTAGTAAAGAGCTTCAATTAACAAACACTGTAAATAAACATTTTACACAAGTGCTAAGTGTTATGGTACTCACTGCTGAATAAAATTATAGTTTCACTGCTCTGTAAGCAAGTTTTAACTATCACTGACTTTTTAATGTGATGGTTAAAGCATCTAAAAAAGTCATATTGGCAAAAAAACCCCAATGTTAACAAGAACTCAATGCAGTGACAATTTAAACATGTATAATTCACAATACTATTGACATTCCCTGCTCTGCAAACAGTAATTAACATGTAGCTTGTTAGATACAGGTATAACAAAGTCAACAGTAAAGACCATTCAACAGCAACTCATCAGTTGAAAAAAAAACTTGTAGCATGAAGTACTGCTTTTCCTAACAAAACTGCATTAGCAGATAGCTATTTAGAATGAGGACGCTGGCATGTTACTGCAGATTTATTGGTGCCTATTACACATAAACTGTAAGTTAGAATAGAAAGTACCAAAAACCTCAGTGGAGCTGAACTGCCAAGCAGTCCATCACAGTCTAAACAGCTCAATACTTAGCAAAAGCCACAAAAGTTGAGTCATTGTCACTGAACAAATGACTTTTGGAAGTTTCTGTAATGAGGACTTAGACTAGAATCTATTGACACAGATGAATTATTTGTATTTAAAAATAAGAGCAATGGACAACAGAGCAAATGATGGGAAAAAAAAAATCAATCAAGTGTATTTAGCAGTGCCCACTCCGTGGTGAACAGTACTGCTCTACAAAATAAACTTGATCTTTTTAACTTGGATAAAGGAAGTTTCACAAAGTGTGATGGATGAAAAGCCTCACGTCAATGCTAGCAAGTTTTTAGACCAACAACTGTATTTCTTATTCATGAGGCAAATACAGAAGTGATCAGCACAAGGACACATCTAGTAATTTGACATCAAGTGGTGGGAGAAAGGGATCAACGAGGTGGGGAGGGAGAGGGCAGTGGGTTTTGAGGAGGCGGCGGCACAGGGGGAATTGGGGAGGGCAGG
>VZRI01007808.1:568566-591451 GCA_013397515.1 Upupa epops
CATCGCCCAGATCCGCCTGCCGCCCCGGCAGCGGCCCGGCTGCTTCCGCGTGGTGCATCGCCCTCTGTGTCCGCCGCACCCGCCGCCGTTGCAGCAACGTTCCGGCCTCCCCGCGGTCCGGGGCGGGAACAGCTGCAGCTCGCCCGAGCCGCCAGGGTACATCCAGAGTGGGGCAGATCCGCGTCCTCTGCCTCTCCTGTCCCCGGCAGGGCTGAGGGGTGACTTGGTGTCCTGGACAACTATGCTGGTTGTCCATGCCGAGGGGCAGGTGCATGCCTACAGTCAGGGCAGCTTCCTCTCTGCTGACTCAGCTCCATGCCAATCCCTGGGCTCCTCTAGTGGGGCTCCTCAAGCAACAGGGCTGAACTGTGGAAGGCCGATTTTTATCACCTAAAATAATCTGTTAGGGCTGTACTGACTCCAGGTATTTCTGGTCTATGTTGAACTGGATGGTTGAAAGGCACTTAACTGTCACTAAACTGCAGAAGGGATGGTTGGCATCCTACTTGCCCAAGAGATCCCAGCAGTTAAGGTTGGAAGAAGAGTTTAAGGGGTCATCAATGAGATAAGTCAGGCCTCGGTGTTCCTTAGGTGAACCACCCTTATTATCCCCTTGCTAGAATAATAAAATCACACCTGCAGGTCAAATAGCTCCTGACCTGCGTGAATCTCCCCTCTCTTGAACATGCTGAGCAAAAATGAGGTACCACTGTTGCTTTAATGTGAAGCAACAACTTATTTAGCCAGTTAGGTCCAGGACTATCACTAGAAACTTGATAAATAATTAATATACTCTTTATGCTAATTTAGACTGCCTGAATGAATGGCTGCTTTCACAATTTGGGGAGCTCACTGTGTGGGTGAGCACTGAGCTCCCAGCTCTCTGCAAACCTGTAATAAAGGAATCCCTAAGCTCAGGGTGTGGGTTGGCCGTTAGTGAACTGGGCAAGAGAAACCAGATTTGGGATAATAAAACAGCCTCATACAAAGAAGTCTTGATGTTGCCATAGCATTCCCAGTTCATTTGGTACTTTTCAGTGCTGTTGAAGTATCTTCAAATCACCCCTGAAAGGCACAAATTTGGTTCAAAGCAAAGCACTGCAATGTGGCCAATTTGGTTGGATAACTTGGTTTTTCACTTTATTTTTCTCACACACCTTCTACCAATTTCCTTTCAGTGCATTTTCTGTTATAAAAAAACCAGATTTTTTATTGCCAGTTCCTGCCCTTCAAAACTCAGGATGCTTCTCTGACCAAATCATTTAAAACTACAATATCAGAGTTTGACTTTCTGAAAGAGGAAAACTGAAATGATTTATTTCCTTCTGCTCTGTCCTGGTTTCACTGTGCACAGGAGGTTCAGACTCCCCTTGCAATGTCTGTACCTCTCTGCACAGCCAGGCAATGTCCAACAAGCCCTTCATGAAAACTGATGCAGCCACTGCCCAGCACAGCCAGGGCAGCTGCTGCATGTGGGTCATGAGGAGACTCCCAGGCTTAAACTCTCAAGAAACCATCCCCAAAACAAGGAGTATTTACACATATGGTAGGAACAGGGACTATAATCACAACCACATTTTCTGGAAATGTGACCCCTTTTTATCTAACCGCTGTGGCAAATGCGTTCAGTGAGAAACAGAATAAAATATTCCTTTGCTATTGTAAGACATTTGGGCAGTTTTCATGAGCAGCCCTTCTGCCTCAGCAGGAGAGATCCAAAACTTGGAATTTAGCAAGAAAATCAGCTCCAGTCATACAAGTGTTTCATTTTTTGTGGTCTGGTGAAATCTGCTTTCATTTTGGCTGTCTGACAGAGGGTTTCAGAAGATGTGTGCGTCCTTCATTTCTTCATGCTAATTTTTAATCTACTGTAACAATGTTTTATTCTATGAGAACATTTTCAGCTAACGGCTTTGCAGCCTTCTCTTGGCTCTGCTGCCATGGCTGTAGGTTGAGAGGAATTTCTCCTGCTGTTGGTGGTCTTCATGTGATCTTTTAGCTCTGGATGTGTGCGCAGGGAAAACTGGTTGGTGCATCCCATAAGGTGGTATGGTGAACAGGAATGCAACAGGAAGCCCAGTGTGCTTGAAGTTGATACAGACCAGCAACTAACATGTTTCAGTTCCCAATTTTTGATGGCTGAAAAAGGCTTGAATGTTGGGCAAGCCTGGAATTCTAGCAGAGGTTATAAAAAGTATTTGTACTTGTACACAGAGGGATAGAACTGCAAGGAAGGGGTCCAGACCTAACTCGGTGAACAACCACTTCAAAGTGGATATTAGGAATAAGCAAAGGGATTAGAAGGAGTGGGGGAAAAAAGGATTAGTCAAAGAAAACTATGTCTTAGAAGTCAGGAGGTGTAGGCATAAAGGGAAATAAACCAGAAGTAAAGCCAAGTTAGACCTTGCAAAGGAAATGAAAACAAATGGCAGAATGTTCTGTAGCTGTATGTACCAGGAGGCAAAGGAGAGAAGGGGGCTAATGAGAAGGGGAGAGGTAGAACACAAATGAATGCATAATACTGCAGAGTGCAAATGTAGATAGAGGAAAGGAATCCATGAAGATAGCCAAGTGGAACAAATCACAAAGATCACAATGCAGTGATAATTTGCATTAGATGTTCGTTACTGCACCCTTTCAGCTGAAATATTTTAACATCTGACCCAGATATCTAGCAGCATTGGCCTATCAAGATTATATCTGGCTGTGTAACAGCATCACTGCAGGAGCAACACAACACAGTTTGAGAGCAGGAAAAATTGTTCCAGCATTTAAAAAGAGGAAGAATGTTTGAAGTCTGGTCCAAATAAAATACAAGGCTTTTGGAAACATTTAGCAGGAAGAAATAATACCAGACACGATGGCAGATAGATTCAGCCTAAAATGCAGCATGTGTTTACTGAAGGGAATAGTGCTAGACCAACCTGATGACTTCGTAAGGCAATTAAGTTTTCTAAACAGAGACAAATGAGTAGTTCTATTCTGTCTGGTAATGAATAAATGTAGGCTGGGAATTAGTTTAACCATCAGAGGAATGAGGTCCTGGTACAGCTTTCCTTCAGGCATGGCAAGGACAAACGTATTCTAAGGTAGCACTCAATTTGTTCATAAAAAAAGATCATGGTTTCCCCTCCTGAGACAGCATGGATCCATACATAGATCCTTCTAAACATATATTGTTAATATTTTGAACTGTTACGTCTTGGAGCCAAAGCTCACTGCCATAGCTTTGGATCATGTGGGTTTGTCCTTTTATCTGCTTTTTTAATGTGTGGTCTTTTCTGCAGTTCCTAATGAGCAATGGGACTGCAATACTGTCTGCACTCATGCATTCCTGCACCCACCACCTCCCACAGCCAGGGCCTGATCCAAAATGGTGTGAACTTTCCAGTTACTACTGTGGTATTTGGATCAGTCTTCTGGAGGAAGAAAACAATAGAATCATAAAGTCATAGAATGTGTTTTGTTGGTAAGGGACCTTCAAAGGTCATGTAATCCAGCCCCCCTACAATAAGCAGGGACATCTTCACCACCTCTCTGGGCAGCCTGTTCCAGGGGTCATCTACCCTCAGGTTCAAGAATGTTTTCTTCCTGTCCACCCTCAAACTGCCCTGTTCCAGCTCCAAACCATGACCCCTCCTCCTGTCATTCCTTGTCTTTGTGAACACTTCTCCAGCCTTCTGATAGACCCCTTCCATGGATTAGAAGGTTGCTGTAAGGTCCTCCCAGAGTCTTCTCCTCTTCAGGCTGAACAACTCAAGCTCTCTCAGCCTGTCTTCTTAAGCGAGGGACTCCAGCCCTCTGAGCATTTTTGTGGCCTCCTTTGGACTCACTCCAACAGCTCTACATCCTTCTTGTATTGTGAACTCCAGAACTGGGCACAATACTCTAGGTGAGGTCTCACCAGGGCAGAATCACCTGTCTCAATCTGCTGGCCACGTTTATTTTGATGCAGCCCATATCTCAGAAGAACATTCTATTTTGAGACAAAGAGCTACACTTCTTATGAAAAAATAATCAGAGCCATATCTCAATGGCCAACTTCTAAACTGGGCTTGTGAGCTCTTCTCTCCCAGTCTGGTCCATTATTGCCACTGTTTAGCAACCCAGACTACGTCAACAGCAAACAGAACTTATGCTTTTGTGATCGATGGAGGTCCATCCCCACAACACTGCATCTTACGTAATGGAGTAGATCCATGGAGGAGATGAAACACTGCAGGCTGTGAAACCAGAACCATTGCCTCATGCCATTAAGTGCATTCACCCTGTTCTTTTGTTTCCAACAAAAAAAACCAGCTGAGGGGCTGGGCTAGTGCTGTCAGATCTAGGGATGCATTTTCTGCGTGGGAGTTGAGGTGGTCTTGGAAAAATAAACCATCTTTATCAGCCTTAACGCTGCCAAACTTTCAGCTTCCAAAGTGTGGTAGTCACCGAACCAGGATTTAGCTGGCAGTTGCCATGCTGGGCAGAGGCTGTGATTGTGGAGCCTCTCTGTAGGTGGTGCTGCAGGGCAGTGAGAAGTGAGTGAGGCTCTCTTGTGCCAGAATTCAGTCCCTTGGCTTCTTAACGAGCTCTTGGGATTCCGGCTTTCTTAAAACAAAATCAGACAGAGTTTTCATACAGTCTCTATTTTGATGCGCTGTATTTTCACTCATTGGAAGTAGAAGCAGAGGAGAACTGTTATTTTCTCTGGGTTCTAACTGTTGGCATCTTGTTCTCATTCTGAAAAACTGCAGTTGAACAAACTGTCTTTTCATCTCACTCTGAGTTTACCACAATTTTAACAGCAGAGAGTAGAATCTAATAAATTAGAGAAGAGCGCCTGAAAAAGAATAATTAGTTGGTCATGCAGAGACCCTAAGTAATGGATGTTAAAATTAGAAAGAAATTCACATCTCTAAGTGCACTCCACTCTCTTTTGCTCTATACTCAAATGTTGCCCTGCGTTCAGCTGCAGTTCTGCACACTGAACAATTGTAGAGTGGATCCTGCAAACGTGCCTGCACTCCTCCCTCGCTATCAAAGGGCAATCAATCCAGATAGAATCAAGCCTTGCTTCAAGCTGGGTAGGCAGTGAAGACTGCTGTGTCGGTTCAGAGGGCTGGGAGGAATTTTTTAATCAAAATTCAGCTACAAAAATGTGTTTGCAGGCAGACATGCCTCACATACATAATTACACAGGCAACCTTGCTCAAAGGCAGATATGAGAGGTATGGTCTATGAGCTCGTACGCTGGCCTCGTCACAAACCAATAGTGCCCGTGGTACTTTAACAATGGGACAACTCCGTCATCTAATATTGTGCAAAATTCCTCTCCTCAGCTGGGTACTATATTAAATCTTATGTGTCACCATGGTGCTAGGTCACCTCTGCAGCAAAGATAAAGGATTGCTCATTGTAGGCATTTATATCTCTGCTTGCCCTAATTACCTCTCCAGTCATCATGTGAAGACACTCTGCATTTAATTTGATGTATCACATGTAAAAACTTGTTACCGGTCTCTCTTCTAGACTGTATCTCCAGAGATTTTAGATCCAGGTGGGATGCCCAGCTGTCATGGATGTATGTTTTAGCTGAGCAGAAGTTGTGGGGCTGGATGTGCAGCAGCAGTACATGTTCATCCACAGAAACAGCAGATGTTTCTGTCCCCTCGCTTTTTGCTGTTGATCACAGCAGTGATGTTACCCTGCAATTTAGTTGGCACGGAACGTTCTGCGAGTGCTTCTCATACGAATTAATGCAAGTCAATCAGTTTGGTTATTAATATAGCAGCTTTTCTTGTGAGGTCACGTCACCACAGCTGACATGCTGGAGTGCTGAGGGGAGATAGCTCAAAGAAACTGACAAACCACATTTGAGGGTTGAACAGTAGTACCATGTCAGGAGAAAGAGAAGGGAAATATGTTGTTTGTATACTGTGGCAGAGTCCTTCAGTACTTCAAGTACATCCATATGTGAAATGATTACAATCAAAATAAGTAGGCAAGAGAAGCTTTATTATTCCTCTTGTAGAGATGAGGAGCCAAGCCATGAAGAGATTCAACAAGCAGTTATACTGCAGATATGCATAATGTAGGAGTGGCAATAAAACACAGGATTCATCATTACTGCCATCTTACAGATGGAAAAAACAAGTCACAGAATAACAGGGGCTGCTCAAGGTGGCACAGAGTATTTATAGCAAACCCAGGACCTGAATCTCGACCTGCTGAGTCCTGGTCAGCATTTTCCCCAAGGGAATCATGGATAAGGAGATTAATGTCCCCTCAAAGCAGCAGCATTTCAGAAAGAGAGGGAGGACTGTTCCAGAAGAAGATGCTTGTGTTAGACAAAGCAGCTTAGACTCCAGTATCCCCAGCGATTCATACCTATGTTCTTCTAATTATCCTAATTAGTGGCAAGGTTCCACTTCCTGAAGGTTTTCTCTCTTTTAAATTAGGTAGTGAGTTTTTTCAAGTAATACAAATAGAGAAGGCAATTCACAAAGATGTATTGCAGCAGATGACAGTCTGACATTCATTCCAGCAATAACAACTGTTATCAAAGAAAAATCTTTTTCCAAAACGTAGGAAACAAGCCAGGCTAATGAAGACATGAATAGGGTTTTGCACATTACAATGTAAAAATAATCACTGGAATAATGAGAAAAATTGTAGTCAGAAAGTCTGCATAATGAATATTATCTTGCACAGAAGCAGTCTGACTCTGCTTCATAATGAATAGCATTTAGCCATAAATCATTCTGAAAGGAGGGGAAGAAGGAATGACCCTGCTTCTTTCAGTGCTATTTGGGAGCAGCAGAGGGCGGGGAAGAGCAGGTTCCTGCTTAACAAATCCTCACTGTCTGCGCCTGGATTTACCTGTAGGATCAGGAGCTGTCAATACGGGTTTGCTTAATGAACCAGTGGCCCGTGGCTAGCAGGTGGGTGTCCCCTGAAGAGGGGATCCTAGATTTCCAGATTCGTTCTCTGTCACTGAAGAGCGCTGCTTGCAGCTGACGTGTTATACCAAGATACTGCCATACGTGGTGTTTATTGCTATTCTCAGAGGTGCCTAGAAATGGGAAATGCTAGAACCTGAGATAACTACAAAGATGATGTAAGAGCAAAAGGAAGGAAACTAGACCAAGAAAAAAGAAGTTTATTAGGCCAAATGGAACAAGGTGAGAAAGGCGTGTCAGATCTGCAGCTGAGAGTGGCCATGGGGAGATGATGAAATCCCCTCTTCTGCCTTAAATAGCATCAGAGTTAAAGAAAGTAAAGCAAACCATACATCTGAGATCTCATCATAGGGGCTGCAAGGAACAGCAAAACAGCAGCTCCAAGAAAGGAACTGTTCTTTTTCATTTCTTTTCTCCCTCTTGTTCAGACAAAGTCATCCTGGTGTCTCTAGAAACATTTTACCATCATCTGTGAACCTTCACTGCACAGAGCACAGCCTCACAGGAGCACATTTCACTGTCCCCAGTTTGTACATGGTGAAACTGAGGCAAGGAGGGTGATGCTGATCTGACAGTTTTTCTCCAAGCTATCCTTGTTTGATGAAGATGCAGAGGTCTGCACTTAGATGACTTGTGTACCCATTTTCTGTCCATTGTGTCCTCCTTAAAATCTGTAGAAGAGGCCACCAGAAGCACTCAGCTTGCATGAAGCACTGAGCACAAAGGGAATTTAAGGTGCCTGCATCTGGGTTAATCTTGGTGCTTCAGTATCCCAGCTAACAGCAGTGGCTGTCCCCACCACTGTGAGCAAGAGCACAAGACACCAGGAGGTGTTGGGTGATGAGGGGCCTCAGTAATGGTTCAAATACTGAGCTACTTTCCCTGCAGCATAGCTGTAGAAGATGGTGGGCTGGGAGGAGTTAATGGGACATAATTTGGCTGCACGTGTTTTCTTGAGGTACTGTCTAAGTGGCTCAGCAGCTTTACCTATCCTCAGCTTGGTTTCCTGACCAAAGATGAGGTGCAAGGAACTGAAGCATATTCCCAGGGAGGAGCTGATAGAGGCTCCCCTGCTTCTCTCCCTCCTCTGGTGCTTCAAACTGAAACAGCTGCAAACTTCTTGTGGCTGGAGATGTGCTGAGTGGCCTGGCAGGAGTTCAGGGAGTGGTAAAGGAATCCCACCCATCAGTAGTGAGGGCTCTGCACCACCACCAGCCCTTGCATGCCCTAAATCCTGGCTTCCCGGTAATTGCTATCTCCATAAATAGCAGTTTATTCAGGAAAAGGGACCAGCATCACTGGACTGTGCTGTATAGTGTAAAATATGAGGTGACACACCATACACTGGCATTAGGCAAAGGAGTTGTCTGCTGATGTGGTGACACGCTTAAGGCAAAACTGGAAAATCTGATCCCTTCCTGCCCGTGGTCTCCCAGGTGCTGTGGTGAGGCACGCTTGACTTGCTTTGCTTGGGGATGTCAGGGGAAAATGAAACACATGGGCCAGCACCATCTGCAGTTCGTGAACTCAGATGTGTCAGGTTGGAAGTGCCCGCAAGGCCATGTGGTTTGCTGAGCTTGGGTCCCATCACAGCTGAATGATCCAGGCGGAGCACAGCACAGCCAGGGTTGTCCCTGGTGAAGCTCAGGGGAGGTGAAGAATGCTGTGCTGCTCTTGGCAGTGTTGTGTCAGAGCTCAAAATGTCTCCCTGCTGCACGGATTGCCAGTTACCCCATTTTGCTTCCTGCAGGACCAGGTTTCATTCCTACTGAATCAAAGAACAACAGAGCTGCGTTTGTGTTCAGTTCTCTTGAACGTGTGCTCCAAGCATGACAGAGACCCATGGACACCTTTCTGTGCTCCCTGCATTTGCTTCTCCACCTTTGTTCCTCTCCTTTCTGTTTCCAGATAACTTTTTTTTAAGGAAGATGGCAGCTGTATTACAGAGATCAAAGCCCTGAACCAGGAGAATTCCTCCTCTCCTGCTGCTTGGTTGTTAGTTTCTTTCTGTTTTCATGGCCCCAGTGTCAGAACGATGCTGTGTCAGGAGTGACTATGAAAACGTGTCACTGCAGGAAGCACTGATAGCTGCAGACCTCAACTGCACATCTAATTCCTGCGTGGTCTGACAGCAGAGCAAAGCGTGTGGTGGTGGTGGCAGCAGCAGACACAAACAATTGGTAGGTGAGAGGAGGAATTTCCCTCCTTCTAAGGACTATGTTATGAACTGCATTGATCT
The DNA here is from genome assembly GCA_013397515.1 of Upupa epops. Classification (NCBI taxonomy): domain Eukaryota; kingdom Metazoa; phylum Chordata; class Aves; order Bucerotiformes; family Upupidae; genus Upupa; species Upupa epops. The sequence goes on from VZRI01007808.1 coordinate 577,750, forward strand.
GCCTCCTGTACTTCAGAGCAGTCCTGCAAATCTGCCTCCCTCCAAGCACCACTGCTTCGAGCAATTCTATTCCTAATTGAAGTGAGAGCTGTGCAATTTTCTTTGGGTTCCACACGAGTGTCCAAAACAGCTGACAAAGCCACACAACAAATAACCAATTCCTGTCAGTCCTAATACAGCATTTGCACAGGGGAATGAAACTCTCTGACATGTCTGCGATGCTCCCTCGGGTGGATGTGTACACACACACTCATCCAGAAAGGTTTCTGGTTGTTTGTGTAACACGAGTGTCTTTAAACAGAGCTGTTTGCTCTGAAGAGCGAAGGATTAATGACTAATGTGCAATTAAAGTCTGTACAGGAGATAGCAGAATAGCTGCAGCTCTGCTCCCTTTTCAGGGCTTGTTTTGCATGGACATGAAGGAGTGTGTTTAAACTAATACCCCTCTTTCTATTCTTTGGGACAGATTTTTCAACAGGGCTTTAGAAAGACAACTACAGAATGGATGCTTCTCATAACAGTGCCAGATGCTTGCAGGGCAGTTTGACAGGGAGCAGTGTTGCTAACTGGAGGGCTCAGGGCTGATGCTTACAGGCAGCCTCTGCTTGAGGACAAGGTTAGTTTGGTGGTGGTGGTGGGGGGGTTGCCTGGGCCTCTGGAGATGCAAATCCAACACCCTGTGTGGGGATCTGTGCTGACACACATCTCCTGTGTGACCTCCAATGAGATGCCTGAGGCTCTGACAGGCCAACTGTGCCAAATCTTGCTGGGGTGGCAAAAGTACAACTCTGGTTTCATAATGGCACAAATGTCTGCCAGGTCCCTGGCCTCTCCTGGTCCCAGTCTGCTGTATTACCTTTCACTGGTGATTTAATTTATGGCAATGAACTGTGAACTGCGGTGTCGGCAAGCTGTGATTTCTGCAATAGCTGCCGGGCTGTGACAGCAGCTTCCAACAGAGGAGCAGTGGTCTGCTGTGGTGCCACAACTTTGGACCCAACAGATCCCTTCCCACCCAGCAAGACCTCTCTGCTATGTACGCAGGCCCCTGGTGAAAAAGGCTGTGTTACTGAACTGGTCTGTGGCTCCTTTGTACATGATTCAGTCATCCAGGGTTTGGGAGCTAAGGATCACGTTGGTGCTATTGGGAGAGTGAAAGAAGAAGCAGGGTAATCTTAGGGGAGAAAAATAAACTCTGTTTTGCTGTTGACTTTGGAGTGGAGCAAACCCCAAGAAGTTTGAAGCCAGGTTTTCCAGGCTGGCTTGTTGCCCAAATGGTGAGCCCTTGGACATGAACTTCATTTCCATTTTGCAGGTGGGAAAACTGGATGAGGAGCAGAGAAGAGGTAAACCTTTGGCTGCGTCAGTGACACAAATAATGCCTCAGATCTGAGCCCTCACCAGCACATCAAGACCTCCTGATCAAGACCACTAGAAGAATGTGCCAAAGTATTCTGTGCACGTATCATTCTCCCTCAAAGGAGCAGAAGTGTGCACATCATTAAGAGGAAATATTTTATGCTGATCATTCCCACATGCCTGCTCTGTGTCTATCTGGGTTCTTAAGCAGCACCCATTCTGCACATAATGTGCATTTGCATCACACAAGGAAGAGCAGACCTCCTCAGGCTGAGGAATTTTGTTCTGGGCCCCTGATAAAGCCGTTTTATGGAGATTAATAACTTGTGTGGTTTCATGCTTCCTTTCACTGAAATGCCATTAGGTGAACATCGGGTGCTTTTGTTTGAGTTGAGGGGATTTCCTTTTAGACTCTTCAGGCATGTAAGAAAATGGAGATGGGAAGGGAGCTGGGACTTCATTATGCCACTAACATGCAGTGCCCCAGTGAGAGTGAGGAGCATGGCTTGCTGCCTCATTTGTACCCATTGGAGGTGCCATGAACTGCAGACTGGGATAAGTTACCTTGTCTGAAGGACTGAAATACCACATCAAAGCACCACGTGGATCAAAGGTGAAAGCAACAGGCAGTCTTGGCTGGCTCATCTTTCTGACCTTTCTCTCTCTTTGGTTTCCTCTTTGAATTCGATAACGCAGCCTGAACGCTGCCTTTCATACTCCTTCATTCCTCAAGGCACAGGTGGTAGGGAGCAGATATTTCCGTGTCTGCAGGCTTCATGGGGCATAGGATTTCCAGGGCTGAGCTCTCATACTTCAGTGATGAAAAAGATCCATCAATTTGAACAAGGCAGTATGAGACTGATGGGGCTGGTGCTATGCAGCAGGGGATTGCCTCAGTTACAGGATAGGGTGCAAATCTACAAAGGTTTGCTGAGGATTTAAGTACCAGCATTGATGTGGAACAGGCAGTGCTGGGGCCTCCTGCATGATCAAGCCCACGATTCAAGACTTTGTGTGAAGGCATACCGTGTCTGTGAGTCTCAGAAGGCGGGCATGTGCCTGTGAGCCTTAGAGAGGGCAGACAGGGTAAAACTGTGAGAAGGCCATATCTGCTGACATACAGGTCCCAGTGGCACTTGGAAACACAGAGGAAAATTTATGCAAAGTGAAGTAAATGTAAAAGTAAACTATTCCAGGGACTCAGAAAGAAGACTTTGGCCCCACAGGTATTTGACTTCTGTCATGCAGAAGACAACAGGAGGCAGGTGAAACTGTGTTGCTCAGAGCCTATGAAAATCTGGATGCTAACTCCTGCATACTGTAGGTTCCTGCTGCAGTATTACTTGTCAGAGAGGATCAGAGTCATCCCAGCATGAACGAAAGGTCTCTTGACCTGAAAAATTCGTGTTTCTGACATTTTCTGTCCTTCAGACCCTTTCATTTATGTCAGCAGACTTCTGCTGAGTCCCTAGTGTCTCTCCCTGGGTGGCAGTCTCCCGCTGATAGTTATCCTCAGCTGCACATTCGTTGCTGCAGTTTGGTGTCACAGTCAGTACCTGTTTAAGTGAGGTTTGCGGTGATGTTTTCTGGATTTAGAGAGCTGTACTAGTTTAGAGTATCCTTTGAAATCTAGACCTTCCTGTATCTGTGGGTCCAATTAATATGAAACATTACCTTATGTTAAAGCTGAAGTGGATTCTTTTATGTCAGAGTTGATCTCCAGGGTTTATAAGGCCACTGAGACTGGCAGTGAGACGAACAGGCGATTGTGTAGCTCTTTGCCTTTGTCCAATCTGCAAAAGGAAAACATTCTGATTCCTCAGCCGGAGAAGTTGTGTTTTCTTCAGCATGAAGCTTTGCAGATTCTCTGCTCCCAGATCTCGTTACAATCTTCCATCCCACCATCCTGGAAAAGCTCCCACAGAAAGACAGGCAGATATTTTAATCAAGAGATGGTCCTTATTTCCATTAGCAACAGCTGTTTTCCTTTGCATTTAATTCGCCCTTCTGGAGTCTGTTTATGGAAGCTGCCATGAATTATGTTTTTCATCAGTCAATGTTCAGAGATGGCTAATGGCCCAGCACAGCTAATTAGTCCTTCATGTATGATAATGTTTCAGCATGTCTATAGTTAGCGTGCCGGGCTGATATCTGCTGTGCAGTGGAGCTGTGAGTGGGGTATGCAGTCTCTCCTGGTGTGTGTCACAGTGTTACAGCTGTGTTCCTTGGCTGCTGCCAATACGTGGCTAACTGGGGGCTTCACTGGGATGTAATAACCACCACTGGTAGAAATGGCTTCTAATGTCATTGCCAGCATGCTAGCAAGATGGTGAAGTCAAGTGCCTTTGGAAGCACTTTGAAGACAGAGAATGCAGAGATTTGGAATGACAGCTACTTTTATTTTTGTTTCAAACGATGCCCTTGCCAGGTGTTAGTGATGGCTAAATACACTGTGCTGGGGTGCTTTAGCTTCTGCTGTGGAACTTCTGTGAATGAGCTTCTGCTCATTCTTACCCAGGCTTTCCCAGCTAACGTGTCTGTCTCAGCCCCAAAAGGCGGCTACTTGTGATGCAAAGAGTGCTCTTTTCTTTACCATCACTGTGGAGACACAGGTATGATCTAACATCGTAACCTAGTTATGCATCTGTGTTTAGGGAGGTTGTTGGCTAGGTGTAGCAAAAGGCTTGACCCATTCCTATACGTATAGGGATGAAAAACAGCTTGTATTTGTTCAAGAAGATGCACGAGTAAGGTGAGTGAATTCTTCACATACCTTCACATACCTTAAAAATGGAGATGGAATTTGAACATTGGTTTCAGCTGGAACAGTGCCTTCATTTTCAAGGTGTTTGCAGCTGCAAAGAATAGTAGCAGTTATTTGCAGGTAGCCTCAGGTATGGAACATTTCAAATGCTCCAGTACACAGACTGCTTTGAAAAATTTCCACATCTGTCACAATTGTATTGAAATGAAATCCTTTCAGCGTGTGCACAGAGAGCTGGCTCCGATCCCCTGCCTGGGCTGTCACCTGCGGAGTTCATGGCACTGTGGAAAAATGCACACACAGAGCAAAGGCGTGTTTTGTTTCTCTTGGTAGGTAAAAGGTAAACAACCAGCTCAGGATCTGTAGTCATGTTTTGCATACAACAGTCAGTCACCTTAAGCTTTCCCTATCCCTAGAGGAGTCTGGAGCCCATGATCCTTCGTCACTCACTTCATTTGCTTTTTCTGTGAGCCCCATGGGAGGCTACAGGAAAGTAAAACTGATGAGGCAAAATTTGGTGTGTGTAATACCACGGTACTGCAGGGAAACCACTTCACCCTTTGAATAATGAAAGATGCTCTAATGTTATACCTGATGCTGGAGGGACTTCTCTGTCGTGTGGCATCACATCAGACTGATGCTGAGGTTCTGGGGTGACTGTTCAATTGGCCAGTTCCTGACTGTGCGACCTCACTAAACTTAAAGCCTCTTGACTGCAGGAGGAATGAATCTGACGTGCTGTTAAGCAGAGGCTTTCTCACAAGGCATCTTCTTCCAAAACAAATGAAATTTGCTTTGATTTTCATGGCCTGCTGAGGGATGAGAGCATTGTTGCAAGGGAACACGCAGGATTGACTCTGAAACTGTTTAAGGGAGAATGCAAAAAAAAAAAAAGGAGCAACAGAACGAGAAAATGAAGGTGAAATGGTTAAAGAACGTCCTGTTCCCAAAGCCTCCAGCTCTCATGCTATGAAGGGCTATAAATGCAGACAAAGTATGTTTAGACACAGAGTAACTCTGCATTTAGTGGCACTCTGATTTAACGTATTTCTTGGACATGGAAGGCAGTGAGTGTCCCACTGTTAATTATTGTTCAGTCCCCTCTTTGGGATTTGTTTGATCACTTTGAGCTCTCCTCTGAAATGCCTTAACTGGGAAGCACTGGATTTGTGGAGCTCCAGCAGTCATGGTAGAAGAAACACTCTAGCAGGGTGTTATGGTCTGGCTGTGAAGTCTTTCACTGGAAACACAGAGTCATTCCAATGCAGCTGATGGGTTGGTGTTGTCTGTGCTCATCTCTTGGATGTCACCTTTTGGCCCCTTCTGTTGGCAAATAAACCTGATGTAATATTGCAAAAACACATCTTTTGAGTAGAAGTGATAAGAAAGACAAATGTTTGACTTTAGCCAGAGAATTTAAAACTCAGTGTCCTTTGAAGAGTGCCGAGTCCTGCGCTGTGTTAGTAGTCTGTATCTATCTAAGAAAACAGTCATTTCATCACAGCTGATGACATAAACTCAGACTTGTGAGCAAACGGCTAGGTTGAGTTAAATCACCTCTCTATCTGCTAATGGCATTTTTGCCTTTGCTCGATGACGAAGGTTATCTTGCTGTTTGGAAATTATAACCTCCAACCGTTAGCATTATCTGCAGACTTGGGTGAGATAATATGTATGAAAAAATGCAGGGAATCTGAAGCTCGTTGGCTTCATTCACATGAAGCTGAAATGCTTCAAGGTTCCAGCCGCCTTCACAGCCCGTGTGCCTCCTGCTCTATGGTGGGGAAGGAATAGCTGCGGCAGATGATGGATAGCAATGCCGCAGCACGCTGTAAGGTTAGGAGTGACATCACTGCTAGAAAGGGGAGCAGCTTGAGCTGTTTATAAAACTGCACTTGGGAAGTTTGCCCCAGACTGCATTAGCCTCTGTTCACTGCCTACCCTGCTTTTCCCCACTCAAATTCCAAGATCCATCAAGGGAAACAAACATCTGCAGAGACACAATGTTAATTGTTGTACTTAGCCCTGGTGTTTACATTTTTGGTGCAGGCCAGTCAAAGCAAGTCAGGGCGATTCTGACGGCTTCAAGAGGCCAGAAGTCTTGTTCTGGCTAAAATAATCTGGGGCTGGAGTCTGATCTCATGTACCAAGGGGTTTTGCATTGGCCCCAGAGGATGAAAATCAGAATCTGGAGAAATCAGAGGGTGCAAAAAAAAAAAAAGGAGCAGAGAAGCTTCTAAGAGGGTGAATGGAATAGAGTCACCAGGGAAGAATTACAAGGTTAATGCAGTTCTCCATTATCAGAGAACAGTTGGGGATTACACTGCATTTGTGAGCTTAGAAAGGCCGGCTTCCCTGGGTTCTGCTCCCATCAAAATCCAGCCTAATGGCTCCTTATCAGAAATGATGAATCACTCTTGTGCCTACACTTTGGTCCCTAATTTCCACTTTTCTTACATCTGCTTTAAGTCCTTTTTAATTTTAACATGCACAGCATGTCTCTGAACCCAGAGTGGCCCTGGTGTTCATAGTCATTCTGGTAATTACTGCACTCGCCAGGTCCCTTTAGGATGCGATTTCAATGGGGTGTGACTTTCACAATATTTTTTTTCTTGTTGTTGCTTGAGCCTCTCCAGGAAGGAGCTGTTAAACACGAGTCTCAGCAGGATCCATCATGACTGAGGACAGAACAGAATGTAATGAAACAGGCTGAATACGTGTCTCACTGAGCAGGATATGTTTTCTTAGTTATATGCTTGATAAAGCTTTGGCCAAGGTTCAAAAAGGTGTTTAGCTTTCATCTCTCTCTGCCTCCTTTTCTTCACTCCTCAAAATATTAATGGCTGCACTCATACCTCCCATATTCACAGCTACTTTAATTGTTTACAGATTTTTTTTTAGCAAAGGATTTGACCTTTTGTCTGTGCAGTAACACAGAGCCTTCTCTGTCTTCGCAGTGATGCTCCCCGTATTGCAGCTTGTCCTTAGCTTCCCTGTGCCCTGGCTGGCTCATCCTGATGCAGTGCAAGGGAACAGACACTAAATCACTGTAGTCAGAAATGCTGTGGTGGAGTTTTCCTGATGAAGAATCAGGGGAATGGCACACACCGTGCTCTGCTTATGCTGTGACCCCGATTGCACAAGGCTGTGTGTTGGTGCCGTTGGTGCCAGGTTGTTTGGTGAGTGGTGAGTTGAGCACCCTGGCCTTGGTATTTGAAATCACCCTTTCTCTGTTACTCTCCTTTTGGCCTGGGTGAATGAAGCAGGCTGTGTGGGAAGCTGAGGTCACACGGGAAGTGTGTGGCAGCACTGGGAACTGAAGTCACATCTCCTGAGTCCCCATCTGGTCCATTAACCACAAAACCATTTTCCCTCTCTAATTGAATATAAAAGGAAGAGTCTTTTACAATATTGACATGTTGGGAGCGCAGAGACAGATCTGTGAGAAAATATCATGGCAAAGGAAAGCTACAGGACTGTGAAGTGCCAGCTGACAGGGGGATGAAGGGTTTTTGGAGGACTAGGGCGGTCTGTTTAACCCCACACATCGCTGGATGCAGCTTAGCAGCTGGGCTCACACAGTGTGAGGAAATGACAGGAGTGCAACTGTCTGTCCAGCTGTATATCCATGACAAGAGGAGAGGGAGGATGTATATCCCCTTTAAAGCTGACTGCCAGCACTCATTGCTCCCTTTATGGGATCCCATTTTCTTTAGAAAATCTTACGTGAATCACAGCATCTGGGAGTTAAGGAAGAGAAAAATGAATCATGTATTGCTGTGCTGTGTTTCTGTATCAGCCAACTTCTGATCATGAAATTCTACTCTATCATATGTTTGGCTACCATTGCTGTGTGAAATTATTATATTTGAATTAGAGCCTGTGTTTTTAAAACTGATTAAAAATGTGTTTTTAAAAAGGAACGATTGCTATTAATGTGACGGTGAATTAAACAGCATTTTTAATCCTGCAAAAATTACTGAAATGGAGACTGTGACAAACAAGAGCTCAGATGCCCAGCCCGTTGCTTTTGCACAGGTAGCTGCAGAAAAGAAAGAAGTTCCTCTGATGGGTACGATTTGGAACAGACCCTTAAGAAGGAAGAGCCCTTCTGCTCCAAACATGTATTAGTTCAATTGCTATCAGAACAGGAATTTACTACAGTGTCACTGGCTGGCATGTCATCTTGACTTTGGAGAGACTTGGGATCCTATCCTCTCCAAAAACAACGGTGCGTCTTTGCAATGCAGCCGTGAAAAGCAGAGAATGAACAGCATTAGTCACATGCAACATCATTAATAGAAGGAGTTAGTGATGATATAGGAGTTAGTGATGATATATAATGTTTATTTTCCTACTGAGTAAAGCACTTTGAGGGATATCCCCAAAGTACAAGGCTGATGATCCACTGTGCTCCAGGTTCTGCAGGGGACTGCTGGCAAAGTAGATTTGTGAATAGCTCCTGCTGCTGTTTCCACATCTGCTCAGGTCAGGGGGACTCAGGACTTCCTTTCCTTTAGCCTGTCTCACACCACCTATCTCCACTCAATGGGCTGGTGTGTTCCAAAAGGAGCTCTAGGAGCAGGAGGGCAGAATGCTTGTGGTGGATGTCAGCAAGGAGAGCCAGAGCTGGAAGTCATGGCTGAAGCACGTTGGCAAACAGCAAGTGAGGGGCCCCACGGCGAGACGGCAGTGGCTGCTGCTGCTAGTGAGGTCCGTTGGCAGAGCTGCTGGTATGTGGGCAAGCTACCGCCTGGAAAGGTTCGAGCTGGCCCTGTGCACTGAGATTAGTCCTTGAGCATTAACTTTACCCACAAAATATTCAGAAAAATAAAAGGAAACCATGCTTACGCTTGGGCTTTGGAGGCTGGCTTCTTGCATCTCTCTTTCTTATTCTTGGTCACGAAAGCAGTCTGCCCCACAGTTCAGATCTGAATTCTTTAATGTGGAAGGCATTTGGTGTCGTGTAATGTCTCCCAGCCTAAGGCTAAGTCAAGCATCATGCACCAGTGATATTCATTTCCCAGGCAGGTAATGCTGGTTTACCAGAATGAAGAACAAAGGCACTGAATAAGTAAAAGGAGTAAGGGGGGGAAAGCCACGAATGGAATGGACATGTTGGTTGAAACATCCCATTTCTTGAAAAACTGATTTTGAGGTATCTGTCAAAGCAATCCCTGTATTTCTTGTGATTACTATATCACATGGCCTCGCCGTGGTTTTCTGGTATTTCGTGAGGACCACCCAGAAGTGGGCCAGGTTCTGTTATTGGATTTACTAAACAGAGCAAGAGACACAGAGCTCCTGCCTGCTGTTCAGAAATAATATCGCAAGGGAAGCAAACCACAGGGAGACCACAGGGAGGTGAAGCCCATTTTCCACTTGCTGAGGGAACTGCCCTCACTTGCTGCAGAATGCAGTCTCCATATGCTGGGAATGATTCCCAAAAGCTCTCCATCCTTGCCGACTCTGCTTCCTTTCAGAAGCTGCATCCACTGGGATGGAGGGTAAGGAAGTGGCTCTGAACAGGATACTCTGGGGTGTTTTCTCTGTGCAGTGAGGTGGAGAGAACAGCCTGTAGGAGAAAACACCAAATAGTGTTGGACTAGAACAGAGAAAGCCTGTTTCTCCCTGTCAGTGTTTCTCAAATTATGGCTCTTGGACCACCCTATGGCTGGAGAGAGCTTTGTGGGGCATAGTGCTCTGCAGAAAGGGCTGCTGCTGTGCCACAAATAGCTCTGTGCTCTCTTTGCTTTCAGTTCTCTGCTCCCTTCCTGTCTCAGCTAGTGGGATGAGGAAGAGGAAGATCATGTGCTGATGGAGTAAAGAAGACAATTTGCCCCTCTCTAGAAGCTATCGAAATGGCAAAAAGAGAATAGGGGAGAGAAAGGGCTGGTGATGTGAATAGACTGGGAATTTAGGAGAGCTGTGAAAAGCCAGTTCTCTGTGATGTGTAGGAAGAAACGTTATCAAAAAGCTATGCAGTGATGAAGTAAATATCGAAGATTATTTGATAAATAGAGATATCTCACCACACTGAGTGAGGTCCTGAGGGCGTTTGATTCTGAAAAGAGGGAGGCAATGGCTGTGTGTGAAGCTTTGCTATGTAACCCAAGCTAAAAGGATATCAGTATTCCCCAGCAGTCGTGTCCAAACAATGGCTTAGCAGACAGCATGCAGAGAGATGAGCTATGCTGGTGGAACAAACCCTGAGGGATACGGAGGAATCAGCAGACAGGCTGTAGGGCATGTGCTGGGCAAGATTTTCCTCAGCAGAGCACATGCTCATCCTCTGCGGGTCATTTACACTGGACACTAGTTGCATACGCTAATGCATGCAGACGCTAGTGTTACACTGCTGCATCTCTGCTGTACACTGACGAGTCAGTGGCACAAGCTAAGGCTACAGCCAACAGGCTAGAATATATCAGTTCTTGACTACTGTAGGCAGTCACGTGATTCTTCCTCAGTGAGGAGCCACCTCAGTGATTCTTCCCAACACTAACACATAAACCATTTTCCAATATCCTGTTGAAATCCCTGTCTAAGCTGTTGTTAGACGCTGGCATGGATGGGAAAGAAGACGGCAATGGAGACCTTTAGCTCTCCAGACATGGACCATTCTTTTCAGCTTCTCAGTAGTTAAGGGGTTAATGAGGAAATCTCTCTCCTCTGACCTTTCCCATTCCTAATATGTTTGTTGATTTCTTGTTCTCCTAGGCATGAATTTTGTTTGGGAATGAGATGTGCTTACTCACTCATCTGCATTTATTACACAGACACCGTGTTTGGGTACATCATCAATCAGAGCAATGTCACACCAGGCAAAAGCCCTGTATCCAGAGTGACAACTGAGTCAGTGCTTGTGTGGTGGAGCAGTCCCCTTGCCAAGTTTCTGCAGCTGGATGGTTTTAAACAGAACTTATTTATTAATAGATCCACCAGCAAAAGAATCTGTAGTTGCGTGTTGCTCTTGAGCTCGCTGCCAGCTCCTGTGGGTCACTAGCCTTCTCACAGGGAACTCTGAGATGAGCTGGTGGCCCATGGCCAGGGAAGGACCACAGTAAGGACCGAGATCAAAAGCCTTTCTCAGCTGAACCTTTTTTGCCTTCTGTGAAATGACTCGTTGCTCTCTGTTCTGCTAAAGAGATTCGAAAGGTGCTAATTCTGCTGCTGAGCTCAAGGCACTATAACTTGTCACTGCCATTTCTCATCTTGCATGGAGACAGGTTTAGAGGAGCAATGTTGGGTATACAGCAGCAACAACACACTTACTCACAAGCATGTGCATTTCTCAGGATGCTGTGTGCAATTTTTACCTTTACCCTGCTGTGCAGACACCTATATTTTAACAATGATTTGGAGTTTTCATGGCAACGGCTGTTAGAGCCGATGGCAGTCATACAAGTCAAACGTCAAGCAACACTTTGCAAAATACCCAGCAATCTGTTTTAGAGCACCACATCGTTCATTAGGAGAGACAGATTGGGCAGGACTGCAAAATACGATCTCTGGTGTTTTAAAAAAGGGGTCTGAAATGGCCATCAACATCCTGTACATTTTCTACACAGAGAAGAGAATACAGATAGAAAACTGAGGCCGTATATTGATTAATCTCAGAATTGAAATAGATTATTTATATGAGTTACCAGCGGACTGTGTTTCTGACAGTTCTTCTGGCCGCAGGCTTAATAACTTAATAAGGTAATAACAGGAGAAGCAAAGAGAGGGATTAGTGGCATTGCAATACTGAAAATCAGAAAGTAGCTGCTAAATTTATCCCTGCAATTTTGTGCTTGCAGTAATAAGGGATTTTGATTTTCATCCATCTAATTTGTAAGACACACTCATTGTGCATGGCACCAACAACTTCCTTAACTCATGTGCGGGACTTTATCGCTTGAATACACCAGTCTGTCACCAGTCAGTTTTAGCAATGACTGTAGTTACCATTGCTCTGGAGACAGTACGTTGGGCTCGTATATTTGAAGGCTGTGTTGGTGTCTATTTAAAACCTCTCTTTTATAATAAAAGCTAATCCTATTTTGATGCATTTAGAAGTGTCGGGTTCTCCAGTTACAGTTTCTGCTGTGAGTTTTCTGAGGTTGTGGGTTTTTTCTTGTAAAACGTTGAACATTTTCTGCTTAAAATGTTTTCACTTGGAGTGTTTGGTGGGAGATTTCTAAAGGTGACAAGTGTCAAAATTACCTCTGTTTCAAGGGAAAATGTAATGAATACAAACATCCAAATTGTGCCTGGAAATTTTTGAACAGTTACAAAAAATAACATTTTCTCAATATTTTATTTGACCCAGCTCCCATTTTTGCTGTGGAAATGTTTTCAGTGTAAAGATTCTAACCATCCTGATTTATTTTTAAAGCAGCAATAATCGGTGCAGTAGGGTGCAATTATCTTTAGTTCCAAGATCTTTGATCGCAGTGTGTTCACATCTAAATCTGAGTTTGGATCTAGATCTTCTTTTATGCCTTAGGCTGTAATTGGTGGGGCTTCTTTGACAGAAGACTTTCTTTTATAAGATACCTGCTCACAAGAGCAGCACCATGTTTTCCCTCCTTGTGTGGAAGTGTACAACTTTATAAAGAGTGTGATTCCCTTTGGTGGGAAGGGAGAAAGAAGAGATCCTACATTCCAGGACTGGGATTTTGGTAGCTCAGCTATAGGACTAGGCGAGCATCACATACCTGAGGTTAGTGACTGCGCTCTGCAGTGCTTTGCTTCTTGCATGAAGAACAACGTAGCTGTAAGTTTGGGAATTTAAAGAGAGGAGTGGTCTAAGAGCAGTGCCATGGTGCTTACTGCCACACTTCTGGGATAGATGTCTACTTGTATCAGCCACTGCTCAGGTATTGGAACAGGCTGCCAGTGGAGTCGCTGTCCTTGAAGGTGTTAAAAAAATAGGTAGATGTGGCACTAGCGAACAGGGTTTAGTGGTTAGGGTAGGGTTGGCTTGATGTTGGACTTAGTGGTCTTGTTGGTCTCTTACAACCTTAAAGATTCGATGGTTCTAAGTATGTGTTTAGCAGCACATATCGCCTGAGGCTGCTAAATAGTGGAGGCTGTACATGAAAATATGCAGAAATACTTAGATAAATAGTTCGCTTATTCAGTCTTTCATTGAAATTGGTGTATCTGAAGGAGTATCTTCTAGTGTTTATCTTTAACTTGAGTCCCTAAAACAGATAGATCATCTTGCCAGACTCACACAGAGGGAGACTGGGCCTCTGCCAGAAGGTGTGTCAGGAGGCCAGAGCAGTCCCTGGCTGGTGGATCCACAGCATCAACACAAGCTGCCTGTAGCCTGCTATGAGAAATGTCCATCAATTCTGTGAAGTCCTTTAAGAATGGAAATGAGCAGCAATGAACTCAGGAATGGAAATGAACTCATGTTGGTTAAGCCAGCAAATCATAGAATCATAGAATCATTGGGGATTGGAAGGGACCTTGAAAGATAGATCATCTAGTACAATACCCCTGTCACAGCAGGACTACCAGGAACACATCCAGGCGGGTCTGGAACATCTCCAGAGAAGGAGACTCCACAACCCTCCTGGGCATCCT